>ML295779.1:10628-95094 GCA_005239495.1 Nicotiana undulata | reverse complement strand
ACAAATGCCCGACAAGGGTCTCAGCTATAACCAACCTCGCATCAGTAATACAATTTCAACAATGTAAGCCTTAGCTGGAGCAAATAACCCAATAACTCTCCACGTCATGAAACAACATCAAGTATCACTTTTAATTCATAATTTACTCATAGTGCGGGGAATATTAGGATCATAGCAAATTTCATCATAATTGACTCACGGGCGTACTTGACCGCAACGCATAGGCACTCGTCACCACGCCTATACGTTGGACATGAGTTGCACATAGCAAATAAGACTCTATACCTAATCCCTCAAGCTGAGGTTAAGCCAAACACTTACCTCGGCTCCAAAAATTGCAAGTCAAGCCTCAATCACAGCCTTTCCTCTCGAATCCAACTCCGAATCGGGGATATCTAGACATAATGGATTTATTAACATCAATAAGTACCCAATAAATCAATTTCTAAGCCAAGTTATGCATTTCCTACTATTCTTCCAAGAATACTAAAATTCGACCCCGGGCCCACACGTTTAGATTTTCGAAAATTCATGAAGGAATCAATTACCCGGAGTCTAAGGATCGAAGTTATGTAATTTATTCAAGAATTTATGGCCTAACATGGAAAATCACGAAATTCCTAAGAACCCTAAAGTTTACTACCTAATTCAATGATTTTAGGTGGTTTATTAGTGAATTAAGCTTGGAATTATTGTTAAAATTAGAAGTTTTATGGGGTTTTACTTATCTCTTACACGGGTGGTCGTGGAAGGTGATGCCCCAAGCTTGGATGCTCTCTAATGGAGTTTGAAGATGGAAATAATAAGGAAAACCCAAAATTTTGGACATTTTAAGAGGGCTGCCAACAGGGGTTTTCCGCACCTGCGACCTTAGGACCGCAGGTGCGGTCTCGCGCTTGCGAGAAAGCGATTGCCCTTGCGAAAAAGGGCCTGGGACCCTGGGCTCGCACCTGCGGGGTTGGGAGCCGCACCAGCGGTCCCGCTCCTGCGGAATTTTGGTCGCCCCTGCGGAAAAGTTGCACCTGCAATGGCCTGGACCGCGGGTGCAGTCCCGCACCTGCGGCTGGACAACCGCATCTGCGTTCACACCAGCTGTTGTGCACCAGCAGTGATTTTTGCTGGTTTTTGGCCTCGTGCGGAGTCCGGGAGGCACCTGGGCCCACCCGAGTCCCTGACCAAATATACCGACAAGTCCTAAATCATTAGACGGACTTGCTTGAGCCCACGGAACACTCAACACAACGCTAAAACTCAAAATCACCCTCCAAAACCCCTGGAATTCTAGAATTCTAGAATTCACTTCAACGCGCCGAACCGGCCTAAACCACTAGGAATGACTTCAAATTTTGCAGATAAGTTATAAACGACACAACGGAACTATTCCCGACCTCGAAATTTCATTCGGACCTCGGGAACATAAAATCACCTCTCAAGCCACATTTCAAATTCATTAGAAACCCCACAAGTTCATTAACTCCATTTTTCCTCACTTGGATCCGAAACCAATCAAATCAAACCCGTTTTACACCAAATCTCACACATAGGACAAACAACATATAATAAACTTGTTCCGGGCCCCGGAACCATAACACGGACCCGGTAACAAGGTTTTCACATAATTATTCACTTTCACATTCCTTTATTATTTTCAGAAAACAATTTTCTTTAAAAATTTATTTCCCGGGCTTGGGGCCTCGGAATTCGATTCCGGGCATACGCCCAAGTCCCATATTTTCCTACGGACCCTCCAGGACTGTCACATCACGGATCCGGATCCGTTTACCAAAAATGTCGACCAAAGTCAACTTTATTCAATTATTCAATTCAAAAATCCCATTTTTATCAAATTTTCACATGGAAGCTTCCCGGGTACCTGCCCGGGCTGCGCACGCATATTGAGGTGAGATTAATGGAGGCTTTCGAGACCTCAGAACACAGATTTAGCTGAAATTACTTAGGATGACCTTTTGGGTCATCACAGGCTGTAGGTCCGTTGTGTTATTTATGACTTGTCTGCAAAATTTTGCATCATTCCGGGTTGAATTGATAGGTTTCGACATTGTGAATACCTCATATTTGCACTATTTTAACATCTACTACATTCATTAGTGTTTTGTTATTTTAATTATTTTTCTCAATCTTTGTGTCTTTAATTGCGTATATTTAATCGTAAAAATACCAAAAAAAAAATTATATATAGTTCTTTATTCATTTGTGCATTTTAGGAATTAACTAACTATTCAATTGTTGAATTAATCTAGGTAATTGATTATATGAATAAGTTATTTGATTAATTAATTTATTTGTGTAAATTTAGTTTAATAAGTAGGATTAAGAGAATTAGGCCAAAATTGAAATGATTTAAGTGGCCAAAAGTGCAATGGCTAATCCATAAAAGGGCTCCCAGCAGATCACGAAATGGCGTAGTTTAGCACCTAAACTACGTCGTTTTATTAAGTGAAACCAAGACTCAATCTCAGCCGCCCATCTTCACTTGATCCAAGGGCTAGAAATCAACTCACACCTAGGTATTTAAAGCCTAAAATAGATGAAAGTTTGCTCCTATTTTTCATATACTCTCTTTCTTCTCCCTCTATTCTCTCTCTCGTTCCCTCTCCCTCTGCCCCACCGCTGCCGCTCGCCGAAAATCACCCACCGGTGGCGGCCGTCGTCCAAACCACCCCATTTATTCACCATCTCTTCCTCTCAACCTCCTATCCATGAATACAAGCCTCATATCTTCTAAAACTCTACCAATCTCCATAAATCAAGGAAATCTGAAACCCTAGGTCCTCTTTCTTTTTAAAATTCTCCGCAAACCAAACCATCTCACCCCACAATATCTACATCAACGGAAAGTGCTCTTGAAGACCTACCTATTGATGCCAACTTCACCCATAAACACCACCATCCACCTCCTCTTTTCCTCTTCTTTTTTTGTCTTCATCCCAAAACCACCACTGTCGTACCTCAACCCCCACGCTGCCACCACCTTCGTACCTCAACCCCCACGCTGCCACCACCTGATATCGCCAGCCAATGCCTAAACACCTCTGTCCACTTCTATAAACCACCATGCCCCGGGTTTCTTGCTTCCTCAAGACACTGACCCATCTTTTGGCATATGGTGACTGAGTTGGAATGAAACCTCGAGTCCGATTGCTGTAGTTCATCCTCCCGGTGGTGTAAGACGAGCAAATTTGAGTTCATGAAGTTAGGTATCAATCCAAGACCTCATTACCTTCTTTATATTTCTGATTTTGATAGCATTTAGAATTAAAGCCTAGGTTATGATAATCGACGATTCAATTTGTTTATGTTATTAGTAGTGTTAGTCGTCACTTGTTGATTTTGACTTATAGTGTTAGTTCATTGTTTCAATCAGATCTTGTATAATTGCTGCTCGTGGCATTTTTGGTTCAAATTTGTAACTTTTTAGTTTCTGATTGTCGTGTTTAATTTGTCGTACTAATTAACTAAAGTTTAGTATCTTGGCAGAATCACTTGTCAATTAGTTGCTCATTTGTTTAAGCTATTGTCCTAGTTAGTTATATGTTAAGTTGCTGAAATCTAAAGGTTCTAGTTCTGTTTTANTGTCCTAGTTAGTTATCTGTTAAGTTGCTGAAATCTAAAGGTTCTAGTTCTATTTTTTTTTCTTTTCCAGTTTGTTTGTGGTTCAAATGCAATTATCTGTTTGGTGATTTGTTCAAAATCAGTAGGGGATGCTATTGATATTGGTTTGTGAAGAGTTAAAATAGGAATGATTGAGTAGAGTACATAGTTGATTGCTTTTACTGTTGAAGCATGCATAGAGTAAAACTACTCTCTTTCTTGTGTCTGAAATTGAAAAGGACAGTCCTTGATCACTTATTTGGGCAGATTTTTGGTTTAACTCAAAACCTAGTCCCTAAGGTCTTCCTCTCCTACAAAAGGAGGGTTTTTTCTTCACTTTAAGGGGGGGGGGGGGGGGGGGGGGGGGGGGACAATCAGAAAAAGAGGGCTGGAGATAAAAATTTCAGCAGCCTATCATCTTTGAATACTTTTCCAGAAAAGAGCAAAAGTCTTCCAAAAATATAAAAAGTTTGAAGTTAGTTTGTAGTTCTTTCTTCTTTAAAAAGTCGTTGAGTTTCAAGGTATCTTCTGGGTTGTTTCACTGTTGTTGTTGTTGGTTTTGAGCTGCGTTTGATAGATGTAAGTTTCAACAAAGTTTATCACTTTTGTTTGCTGTCGGATCTGCGGCCTAGGTATTCTTCTTAACTTTGTAATGTATTATCTTTGAGTTCTAATGAAAAGAATAATGCTTGAAGTTCATTTTAATAAGCTTGATATAATTTTTCGCAAAATCTGCTTGAACCGTGAGTATGTCCTAGCTATATGTCTTTTTGTTCTATTTGTAATTAATATGTTGTAAGTTTTGAAATTAGTTTCTCTCTGGTTGTTAATGATTAGTTCAAAGTTGGGTTTAAATGTGTTACAATTTTAGTAGCTAGATCTAGCCTTTTTATTTAACATAGTTTTCTATTGCGAAAAAGAAAAGAAAAGAGAAATCTGCATAGTGATTTTACTTATTCAAGTTGTTCATAGTTTGTAGTAAGACAAATAAGTTAAAGAATGTTTGGTTCTTAATTCAAAGTCATGTAAGGAATTTTGAAGTTTTTGCTTACTTTGTACACGGTGGAAATTATCCACCAATCTTCCATCCTTTCCCTTATTATTCTTTCTTCCATATTTGTTATTTTAGTTTGTTTATTCAATGTGATTGGAAGCATGATTAGCATCCTATTAAGTATTTTTGCTACTATTTTCTTTGTTCAAAGTATTCTTTATGTTTGCGCTTCCAATTTACATAGATCTAGATTAATGTTCTATAACAAATGATTTTAATTTCATATGTTATTTAGTAAGTAATGTTTAGTAAGTATTTAATAACCAAGCACTAGGAAAATTTAAGGTATTGTCACGACCCAATTCTAATGCGGGTCGCGATGGCGCCGAACAACAGGGTTAGGCAAGCCAATATGAATTTCACTCGGCGTTAACCTTCTCATTTGATTAACCAAGTCAATATTTACAAGTTTAAAACAATTAAACATGAAGATAGCTTGATATAAAAAAAAATCATAACAATACATGGCCAAAATAAAGCATATGCATGCATATACAATCCAAAACCCCAAAATATACACTACGTGTGTGCCAGAACTAGTGTCACGAGTGTCACGGGCAACTATCGGAATATACAAGATACATATAGATACAGATCCACAGTCTGGATGAAATAGACGGGGAAATAACAAGAGGAACTTCAGGGTGCTGCTAGGAGGTCGCCAGGAAGAGCAGCTCACCGTGAAGTCTAATCACACAAATCAGTATCTAGCACCGGCCGGAAAATCATATGTACCAGCCTCCAGAACTGTACAATCAAGTACAGAAGAAGAAGAAGAAGTGCGGCATGAATGCATAAATAAATATGTACCCAGTGAGTATCCCGTCTAAACTCGAAGGAGTAGTGACGAGAGGTCGACTAGATACTCACTAAGGTCCAGCAATATAATATAAAAGGAGATATGGCTAAGGCAGTAGGCATGTGAAGCAGAAATCAACGAGTACATAAGCAAATAATGTAATCCAAGTAGCAACTGAAAAATGAACTGCAAAGGCAAACCTCCATCTACACAATACCTGTCAATCCCACTATGTGCGACTCAAACTCAAGTGATAATACAATACCAGAACAAGACAACCGGCCGGAGTCATAAGGGTGGTCATAAGGACTGAGGTCATAAGCTACCCACGATCGCGAATCATACCTGCGACTCGTGTGCTGACTCGAAAATGATAAGCTCCCCACGATCGCGAATCTTACATGCGACTCGTGTGTTGACTCGATAATGATAAGCTTCCCACGATCGCGAATCTTATTTGCGACTCATGTGCTGACTCGATAATGATAAGCTTCCCACGATCGCGAATCTTACCTGCGACTCGTGTGCTGACTCGATAGTGATAAGTGCATATTCATATATATAGGTTTATGTGTACCGACTCAACAGTGAACCCAACAAGACCGTGCCAATACCACTGTAGCCAACTGGGATTAATTCATAATATTTCACCTTTCCATGTCATCTCAACAACAATCACAACTTACATTGCATACAAAGTACAAATAAGGCACATAAGGCATGCTCGTGAGTCCTAAAGCTACCCGACATAGCAATATAGTCGCCACGTACGGACTCTCGTCACTTGGTACATACGCGGCCCCCACAACACATATACTTAAAAAATAAAAAACCTATGGGGACATTTCCCCCTTACGAGGTTGCAAAGGAGACTCACCTCGTGACCAAATCACCCCTCGGATCAAGGATGCGCCCGAAATCTCCGAAATCTACCCTCGACGGCTTGCAACTAGCCAAATATAGTATAATTGAATCAATTCAAGCTCATGGAAGAAGAATTAACCAATTATCCCAAAGTTAGACATTCTTGAAGGATTTTGAAATTTTGACCCCGAGCCCACACGTTTGAATCCCGAAAATGCTCGAAGGGATCACTCACTCGTAGCCTAAGGATCATAATTATGAAATTTATACTTAAATTCGCAGCTTTAAACAGATAATTCACAAATTTCCCAAAAGCCCTAAATTACTACCCAATTTAAAGAATTTTATAATTTGGAAGGAAGATTAACTAGGAATTGATGTTTAGAACTAGGTGTTAGGGAGAATTTTACTTACCTCAAACACTGGGTGGAAGGCTCCTCTTGAAAGCTCTCATGAAGCTTGGGGAAGAAGATGGAAATGGTGAAAAAATGCTTATTCCCGTATTAAAATTACACTGCCCAGCTGCTTATACTGTGCGATCGCAACTGGGGAAGTGCGTTCGCACAGGCCAATTGCCCAAAGCCCTTAAAAGCACTGTGCGATCGCAGTTGTAGGCTGGCGATCACGGAGAGTAGGGGAAACAGGCTTGTGCGATCGCGGGGGTAGGGGCTGCGATCGCAGAGAGCTAATCCGGGCCAGTCCAAAAACTTACCATGTGCGATCGCGGATAGACATGTGCGATCACACAAGACATTCTCCACCCCTGTTTAGATCCTCTTGTGCGATCGCAGCCTTGCACCTGCAAACGCACTGAAGAAAACCAGACAGAAAAGTTCTTGTGTTTTGGAATTAACTCTGAGGGGTCCGAAACTCACCCAAGCCCCTCGGGACTCCGTCCAAAGATGCCAACAAGTCTGTACTCATGATACGGACTCGCTCGAACTCTCGGAACATGAAAAACAACAACAAAACTCAGAATCCAACCCCAAAACCAAATTGAATCAAAACTTAAGAACTTGAAATTCTAGAATTCACCTCAATGCATCGAACGGGCCTATACTACTCGGAATGACTTCAAATTTTGCAGACAAGTAATAAATGACATAACAGAACTATTCCCGGTCTCGGAATTCCATTCGGACCTCGATAGCATAATTCACGTTCCAACTCAAATTTCAAACTTAAGGAAATCCTGATTTTTGCTTCGGGCGCCGAAATGCTCCCGGGTCATCGAAAACCCGTTCTGAACATACGCCCAAGTCCGAAATCATCATACGAAGCTACAGGAGCTATCAGAACTTGATTCCGAGGTCGTTTCTCAAAATGTTGACCGAAGTCAAACTTGGCCAAATAGGCCAACCTTAAGGAACCAAGTGTTCCTAAAGTACTCTAAACATTTCCAAATCCCGAGCTACCCGCCCCCGCAAGTCATAAATCACGAATAGACGCTATGGAAGGTTTCATTTAAGGGATCGGGATCCTATTACGCAAAACGACTGGTTGGGTCGTTACATTTTTCCCCTCTTAAACAAACGTTCATCCTCGAACGGGTCTAGAATCGTACCTGGACTGCTGAATCGCTGTGGATATCTGCTCCGTATGCCCTCCTCGGACTCCCAAGTTGCCTTCTCAACTAGTTGGCCCCTCCACTAGACCTTTACTACTGAAACTGTCTTGGACCTCAACTGGTGGTCCTGCCTATCAACAATAGCTACTGGCTCCTCCTCGTAGCCTAACTTCTCATCTAACTGAATAGTGTTGTAATCAACCACGTGAGAGAAGTCGGTGTGATACCTCCGAAGCATGGATACGTGGAAAACCGGATGAACTCCTAATAAGGCTGGAGCTAGAGCCAGCTCATAAGCAACCTCTCCGACCCGCTTCAACACCTCAAAAGGGCCAATAAACCTGGGGCTCAGCTTGCCCTTCTTCTCGAATCTCATAACACCCTTCATCGGTGAAACCTTCAGCATAACTTTATCCCCCTCCATGAATGCTACATCACGCGCCCGCTGATCTGCGTAACTTTTCTGCCTAGACTGTGCTGTGCGGAGCCTCTCCTGAATTATCTTCACTCTCTCCATAGCATCTCTTACCAGATCTGTGATGTATAACTTGGCCTCGCAAGGCTCGAACCACCCAATCGAAGAACGACAATGCCGACCATATAAAGCCTCAAATGGAGTCATCTCGATGTTGGACTGATAGCTATTATTGTATGCGAACTCCGCCAAAGGCAAGAACTCGTCCCACTGACCCCCAAAATCAATTACACAAGCCCTAAGCATATCCTCCAGTATCTGAACTGTACACTCTGACTGGCCATCAGTCTGAGTGTGAAATGCTGAACTGAGGTCTAAGTGAGTGCCCATCTCGCTGTGCAAAGCTCTCCAGAAGTGCGAAGTGAACTGAGGACCTCGATCTGATATAATAGATACTGGCACACCATGCAGCCGGACTATCTCTCGAATGTAAATCTGAGCGAGCCTCTCTGTAGTGTAAGTAGTATCCACAGGAATGAAATGCGCCGATTTGGTCAATCTATCCACAATGACCCAAACCGCGTCAACCTTCCGCAAAGTCCGGGGCAACCCAACCACGAAGCCCATAGTGATGCGCTCCCATTTCCACTCAGGAATGGGCATCTGCTGAAACAAGCCTCCTGGCCTCTGATACTCGTACTTAACCTGCTGACAATTAAGACACCTGGCCACATATTGCACAATGTCCTTCTTCATCTGCCTCCACCAGTAATGCTGCTTCAAATCACGATACATCTTCGTCGCCCCTGGATGAATAGAATACCGAGAGCTGTGCGCCTCTGCTAGAATCCTCCCCCTCAGGCCATCAATATCAGGGACACACAATCGGCCCTGGAGTCTCAAAATACCATCCTCGCCCAAGGTAACCTCCTTGGCCCTGCCCTGCACCACTGTATCCCGAAGCTGAGCCAGACATGGATCATCAATTTGTCGAGCCTTAATCTCTCCTTATAATGAAGACTGAGCAACCACATAAGCTAGAACTCGACGAGGTTCCGAAAGGTCCAATCTCACCAGGCGATTGGCCAAGGACTAAATGTCCAAGGCTAAAGGTCTCTCCTCAGTTGCAATGTAGGCCAAGCTACCCATACTCGCTGCCCTCCTGCTCAAAGCATCTGCTACCACATTTGCCTTGCCCGGGTGATACAGAATAGTGATATCATAGTCCTTCAACAACTTGAGCCATCTCCGCTGCCTCAAATTAAGGTCCCTTTGCTTAAACAAATGCTGCAAACTGCGGTGGTCAGTGTAGACCTCACAAGATACACCATACAAGTAGTGCCTCCAGATCTTCAAAGCATGAACAATCGCCGCCAACTCTAAGTCGTGCACAGGGTAATTCTTCTCATGAACCTTCAGCTGGCGCGAAGCATAAGTAATAACCCTGCCTTCCTGCATCAACACAAATCCCAACCCGACGCGTGAAGCGTCGCAATACACCATATATATCCCAGACTCGGAAAGCAATGACAGAACTGATGTCGAGGTCAACGCTGACTTGAGCTTCTGAAAGCTCGCCTCACACTCATCGGACCACCGAAACGGGGCATTCTTCTGAGTCAATCTAGTCAATGGAGCTGCAATAGAAGAGAACCCCTCCACGAATCGACGATAATAGCCTGCTAAACCCAGAAAAACTCCTGATCTCAGAAGCTGATGTAGGACGCAGCCAACTCTAAACGGCCTCAATATTCTGCGGATCAACCTTGATACCCTCTCCAGATACAACATGCCCCAAGAATGCCACAGACTCTAACCAGAACTCGCACTTGGAGAACTTAGCATATAACTTCTGCTCTCACAAGGTCTGAAGCACAACCCTCAAATGCTGCTCGTGCTCACCCAGGCTCCATGAGCAGATCAATATATCATCAATGAAAACAATGACGAAGGAGTCGATAAACGGCCCGAACACCCTATTCATCAAGTCCATAAATGTTGCTGGGACATTAGTCAACCCGAAGGACATCACTAGAAACTCATAATGGCCATATCTGGTGCGAAATGCAGTCTTCGGAACATCAGAAGCCCGAATCTTAAACTGGTGATATCCCGATCTCAGATCAATCTTAGAAAACGCCCGAGCACCCTGCAACTGGTCAAACAAATCATCAATGTGCGGCAGAGGATACTTGTTCTTGATGGTCACCTTATTCAACTGACGATAGTCAATGCACATCCGCATAGACCCATCCTTCTTCTTCACAAATAAGACCGGAGCACCCCACGGTGACACACTCGGCCTGATGAACCCCTTGGCCAACAACTCCTCAAGCTGATCCTTCAACTCTTTTAGCTCCTTAGGAGCCATACGATAAGGGGGAATGGAAATAGGCTGAGTATCTAGAGCCAAATCAATACAGAAGTCTATATCTCGACCTGGAGGCATGCCTGGAAGATCTGAAGGAAACACATCTGGGAACTCTCGTACAACAGGCACTGAATCAATGGTAGGAGACTCGGCAGTGGTGTCCCGCACAAAAGCAAGGTAAGCTAAGCAAGCCTTCTCGACCATGTGCCGAGCCTTCATATAGGAAATGACCCGACTGAATGCACTGACTGAAGAACCCCTCCATTCTAACCTCGGAAACTCAGGCATGGTTAATGTAACTGTCTTGGCATGGCAATCCAACACAGCATGATAAGGAGATAGCCAATCCATGCCTAAAATAACCTCGAAATCAACCATATCGAGCAATAACAAGTCGGCTCTAGTCTCAAGCCCACAGAAGATAATCACACAAGATCGATAGACCCGGTCTACTACCACATAATCGCCCATAGGAGTGGACACATACAAAGGAGAACCCAAGGGCTCACGAGGAACATCCATAAAATGAGCAAATAATACGAAAACCTGTGAGTATGTAGACCCTGTATCAAATAACATTGAAGCCTCCCTACCACAGACTGAAATGATACCTGTAATCACGGCGTCTGAGGCCACTGCGTCTGATCTGGCCGAAATGGCATAGAATCTGGTTGTAGCACCTGAAGACTGAGCTCCCCCAAAATGAGTTGGAGGCTATTTTCCCCAGGGGCGGTGATTTTCTCGCAGGTGCGGGACCGCACCTGCGGTCCCAAGGTCGCAGGTGCGGATTCACTTCAATGCGGCGAACCGGCCTAAACTACTCGGAATGACTTCAAATTTTGCAGACAAGTTATAAATGACATGACGGAACTATTCCCGGTCTCGGAATTTCATTCGAACCTCGGGAACATAAGATCACCTTTCAAGCCAAAATTCAAATTCTTTAAAAACCTCAAAACTTCATTAACTCCAATTTTTTTTTTTGATCCGAAACCAATCAAATCAAGTCTGTTTCTTACCAAATTTCGCAGATAACTTATATAACACATATTGAACCTGTTCCGAGCGCCGAAATCATAATACGGGCCCGACAGCACAGGTTTCACATCAAGGTTCATTTTCATAAGCCTTTAATATTTTTATAAAACAATTTTCTTTAAAAATTCATTTCTCGGACTTGGATCCTCGGAATTCGATTCCGGGCATACGCCCAAGTCCCATATTTTCAAATTCTTAGTTTTGATTCAATTTGGATTTGGGGTTGAATTTTGAGTTTCGTTGTTGTATTCCATGTTCCGGGAGTTCGAGCGAGTCCGTGTCATGAATACAGACTTGTTGGTATATTTGGACAGGGGCTCGGGTGGGCCCAGGTGCTTCCCGGACCCCGCACGAGGCCAAAAACCAGCAAAATCCACTGCTGGTGTGGCTGCTTCTGGTGTGACCGCACCTGCGGTCTCCCAGTCGCAGGTGAGAGCGTGCACCTGCGGTCCAGCCTTCGCAGGTGCGACCCCCATCGCAGGCGCGACCCTTCTTCCGCAGGAGCGGGACCGCTGGTGCGGACTCCTTCTCCGCAGGTGCACTTCATTGTTCCCATGTTTAGGTGCCAAATAGGTGCATCTTCCATGAGTGCCCTGCTACAAATTCTGCGCTGTCTTCTCTTGTATCTCCAGTATTTTGTTTCCTTTATCTGTACCTTCCAATGAAAGATATTACATAGTTTATGAACTGAAACACAAGGGTAGTAAGTATTAATAATAGTCCTTCTATGACTGAAGGTCGACTCAACAGTTTCACCCCCTTGTGTACTGAAGATCGTCCAAGCTTTTCATTCTTGTGCTTACCAGTGATCTCCCTTCCTGGGAATGAGCACATTGTGTTAATACCACCCATAAAAGTTTAACCACTAGGTGAGACATGGTGACAGTAACTTTTCCTGCAAAAAAAAGCACAATGTTAGTCAAAAAATAATGCACTATGACCTCCTCCCTAAGGATTTGATCACAACACTCCAACTGACTTCCTCTTATCATTTTGATTCCCAAATTCATCACCCTTATTTCAATGGAGAAGTAGCAGTCCATCATACTTTCCTCCTCTAAGATTTGAGTATGGTCTTCACAAAGTTCTACTCCAAATGCTCCTCCCTGCTACTCCACCTTGCTACTCCCTCTCCACCTAATTTCTTACAACGTTTATTCGTAGATATTGGCATTGTATTTGTCATTATTCACTATCCTCCTCCCCTGAATGTCTAGATCTAAACAATAGTGAGCATCAGTATCTCCCAGGTCTAATGCATAGTTAGCTAGGTGGTCAGCTAAACTATTTCCCTCCCTTAGCGTATGAGCCACATTTACATTACATCGAGCCATTAATTAGTTAATTTCCTCCACATATTCAGCCACACACCAAGGGACAGACCACTCACCATTCACAGCATTTTTATCAACATTTAATCTGTGTGCAACTCAATTAGAATGTAGTCATGTTCTACACAGTACCTCATAGCCTCTAATATTGCCCTTGCCTCTGCTTCTATATTTGTTCCCTCTTGAACTTCCTTGCCATATGCATATAGTACATTTCCCTTATCATTTCTAAGCACAAAGCCAATGGGACTTCTACCAGGATTGCCCCTTGAAGCCCCATCTGTGTTGACCTTCACCCAACCTGGACTTGGGTACTCTTAAATAACCTTAGTAATCTGCAACTTGGGAGTATATTTCTCCAGCAATTCAATCTGATGGGGCCATTTGTGAGGGACTTGCTGAAGGGCAGGCTTCCTATACTTGATAAGTGATTGAAGAGTCGATGAAATCTGGTAAATCACCCTATTTACAGTGACTGCATCCCCATGCTTGTAACTGTTTCTTCTTTTCCAAAGTCCCCAAATAATTATGGCTGGCGATGCTTGCATTATAGGTTGCAGTCGAGGAATTACTCTGGCAGACCAACACTTGATCACTGCCTGATGTAGTGTGATCCCTTCTATTGATATACCTGCATTGTTTAGGAAGTATGTCCACACTCTCACAGCAGCATGGGAGGTAAAGAACACTTGCTGCATAGTTTCCTCCTTAGGATTCACACAACACCAACACTTAGATGCCATCAAATAACCTAGCCTCCTAAAAAAATCATCGAGTGGCAATTTTTTTCCTCCAAACCTTCCACATAAAAAATGATATTTTAAAAGGTAATCCATTTGCCCAAATCATCCTATATGCATTTCTAAGTTCTTTCATTTTCCTTAAGTATTTCCAGGATGATTTCACACTAAACTCCCAATTGGTTTCAAGCATCCAAGAAGGCCTATCAAGTACATCATGAAGCAGGGGTGGTTTGATATTTTCCAGTATATGATCTGCCAAATTCCCAGGCAATATTTCTCTGATCCTCTCTTCATCCCATAGTCCATCTATTACAACATCATAGATGTTATGAATTGATTCATCGCACACAAAATCTGGTGAGGTAACAAAATAAAGAGCACCCAATCCTGTCCAGTTCTCGTACCAAAACAATGATGATCTCATTTTTGGATGCCACGGTATTTGATGTTCTATAAGATCTCGACACTCAAGCATTTTCCTCCAAACATGAGACCCATTCCTCCATGGAACTATCATCGGATTAAGCTTCTTGCAATAATTCTGACTCATAAATGAACTCCATAAGCTTGGTTGAAGTTCCATCACAACTTATAAAATAATGCTTATAACATATCATGCAGTGATCGAAAACCAACACCTCCTTCCTCACAAGGCATGCACAAAGTATCCCATGATGCCCAATGCCTACTTCTATTTCCCACTGTATTACACCAAAACAACCGGGCAAATATCTTGTTTAATCTATTTATCACATATGGAGGAGGATTGACAGCTGAGATGAGATGAATTGGTATACTTTGGAGGACGTGTGAGATGAGAATTGCACTGCCTCCTGTCGCGCCCCCTTTTCCCTTGCGGAATCGGGTTTCGACATTTCTGAGACAACTCCCTTCCTTTTGGGATGAGATATGAGATTTGAAGAGTCACCACCTAACGGATTATGGTGCGTTAGGGCACCTAGAGCAAATAACTCATAAAACTAATTTGCATTACCAGAGATTGGGTAAGGGCTCGAAATTACCTTGAGGGGAAGGTGTTAGGCACCCCTCGAGGTCCACAATGGTGGGTCCCGGCCGAACTTAATTAAGCAAATTAATCTTAAAGGAAAATAAAGCAATTTGGATAACTACACATTACTTTAAGCAAGATTAAAAAAGGGGTCCTAGGTTTTTTAGCCTATAGGATCATTTCCATGCAATACTTGGCAACTTTCCCCAAGTTAGGGTGCTACACATAGTATTAACGCACATGTCATCATCTCCTTTACTACCCAATTACTATCTTTCAGTTATTACCTAAGCGTTCTAATAGCTTATTCTAACATGTGCCTTATGCGTGCACTACCCGTCCCTTACCTCTGGTGCGAGAGGTATTTAGGACCTCTATTTGGATAGTTCTAGACTCACCTATGTCACTTAAAATGAGAAAAGTTAAGCGACAACAAAAATTCAGTTAGGACTGTCACATAAGGAGCAAATAAGGGCTCATGTTGACCTCCACAAGTAAACAGCAAATGCACGCAATTCAAACAGACAACTTGTAATGATTTAGGATCCTATAGGCAGGATATCTAGATGGGCATAAACAGAATATAAGATAACAACCTTATTAAAGCGAGTAGCAGTACCTATCAGTTTGCCTACTGATTTTTGTTAAAACTCTGAATCTGGGCAAATTTCAAGCAGTAAGAGATCACAGTTTTTAGACCCAAAATTCCTATAAGTTTGCCTAAGTGATAACCGGTATGGAATGCTATATGCATGGTATCTAAAATTATTAATTTCCATCAACCCAAACCTGAACTTTTATAGTACGATTGCCTTTCCTTTGCTGGAATTAAATGCTGAACCTCTACATCATGCGCCGAGAAATACCCCTTTCAAGTCATTCACTACGTCGGCACATAAATGAGCACCCCACCATTAGAGTAGGCTTTGTAATTCTTGTGCTGGAGTCTTCAGTTCTTTTAGTTTTGCTCGTATCACTTGACTTGTTGGGTAAATGGTTATTTTAGGCTCGAGCTTTTGACTTCTGGCAGTCTTTTTGCTTCATCTTGGCCTTCCATACTGTATAGTCCCCCAAGTGTTTGAGCTTTGAAGAATGAGATCTCGAGCACTTGATTGTTCCTTCTTTGTGGTCCTTTCCCTGAAAAAGGAAAACATTCCGGACTCGAAGGTATATACTTTTTTAGATGATGACTGCTTAACCCTTTAAAATATCCATCAGAAAGTGTAACCCTAGACCGGGAATTGTGTTATTTCCTCGCGTCTTTGCAGGTCTAATGTCATCATCTGGTGATGGGTTAGCTTTTTGCCTATCATCTAAAAAAGTTAGTAAAATTTAAATATTCAAAGATAAAATCGAACATGCGATACCTGACCGGGGGTACTTCTTTTCCTTAGAAGTAGTATTTCTTCAGGTGGATGGCGTTCCAGCTCGTTGGTAGAATCCTTCCGTTCATGGCTTCCAACTCGTACACACCTTTCCCAGCTATGTCCCGGACCTTATAGGGTCCTTCCCAATTTGGATTCAATTTTCCAGCTTCTGCTTCTTTTGTTGATTGGAAAACCTTTTTAAGTACGAAGTCCCCAATCTTAAATATTTTAGATGAGCTTTACGATTGTAATATCGCTCTATGATTTGCTTTTGAGCTGCCATCCGTATTAGAGATGCTTCTCTTCGTGACTCGAGCAAGTCCAAATTGGTTTGGAGTTCGTTGTAATTTGTTTGCTCCGTAGCTGTTGTCACCCTCAAACTTGGTTCGCCGATTTCCACGGGTATTAATGCCTCTGAGCCATAAACAAGTGCGAAAGGGCCTTCTCCCGTACATATTTTTGACGTAGTTCTGTATGCCCATAATACCGCTGGTAATTCGTCGGGCCAACTGCCTTTGGCTTTATCTAAGCTCTTCTTTATATTGTTGATAATGATTTTGTTCGTAGACTCAGCTTGTCCGTTAGCTACGGGATGATATGGTGTTGAAGCAATCCGTTTAATTTTCCAACTTTCGAAGAACTCCGTGATTTGAGAGCCTATAAACTGTGGACCATTATCACACACGATCTCCTTTGGAATTCCAAATCGGCATATTATGTTTCGCCATAAGAAACTTTTGACCTCCTTTTCCCGCACTTGTTTGAATGCTTCCGCTTCGACCCATTTTGTGAAATAATCAGTAAGCACCAGAAGGAATCGTACCTGTCCTTTAGCTAGGGGAAGAGGTCCCACTATATCCATTCCCCATTTCATAAAGGGCCATGGTGATATGATAGAATGTAATAGCTCCGCTGGTCTGTGCATATTATTGGCAAACCGTTGACACCTATCGCATTTTGAGATGAAATTCTCCGCGTCTTCTTCCATCTTAGGCCAATAGTACCCTGCTCTGATTAGGGTTTTTACTAAAGACCTTGCTCCTGCGTGATTTCCACAATGTCCTTTGTGGACTTCTTTTATCACGAACTCCGTCTGATTAGGTCCGAGGCATTTAGCTAGGGGTCCCCCGAACATTTTATGATACAACGTGTTATGTACAAGACAATATCTTGTTGCTTTGCGGCGAAGTGCTTGAGCTTCTTTCTTGTCTTCATGCACGGTACCACTGTGCAAAAAATTGAGAATTTCGTTTCTCCAATCCCAAGTTAAATTATTGAAAGATACCTCATTTCTGTCTTGGTCAATCGCTGAATGAAAGAGGTGG
Source organism: Nicotiana undulata (assembly GCA_005239495.1). Lineage (NCBI taxonomy): Eukaryota > Viridiplantae > Streptophyta > Magnoliopsida > Solanales > Solanaceae > Nicotiana > Nicotiana undulata. Next base: position 77,599 of record ML295779.1, on the reverse strand, counting down.
ACGACCATGGTGTTGTCTTTATTGGTCACTTTTGTGGCTGCCGCAAGGTTTGCTAACGCATCTTCTTCCGCATTTTCCTCCCTGGGTATTTGTATTATTTTCCACGTTTTGAATTGTCTTACAAGTTCTCGTGCCTTTTCTAAATTTTGTTGCATTCGAGTTTCTCGAGCGACGTAAGTCCCCTGCATTTGGTTTACCACCAATTGTGAATCGTTGTTGATCCCGATTTGTTGAATTGACAGCTCCCTTGCCAATTCTAAACCTGCAATAACAGCCTCGTACTCTGCTTCATTGTTAATGATTGGATAACACTTAATAGCTTGTCGTATCTTTTCACCCGTGGGTGATGTCAGTACAATGCCTAATCCAGCTCCTTTTACATTAGAAGAGCCATCTGTAAATAGGGTATGTCGACCTGGGTTTACACCATTGAAGATTTGTAACTCTTTTTCCACTTTAGGGGTAATATTGTTGCTAAAGTCAGCTACAAAGTCTGCTAATATTTGCGATTTAATTGCCATTCTAGGTTGATATGTTATATCATGCTCACTTAACTTTATTGCCCATTTGGCCAATCTTCCTGACAGTTCTTGTTTGTGCAGAATATTTCTTAAAGGATATGAAGTCACGACAGTGATTGGATGACATTGAAAATAAGGACGTAATTTTCTTGATGCCATTATTAAAGCTAAAGCTAATTTTTCTAGATGTGGATATCTAGTTTCGGCATCTAACAGAGTCTTGCTTACATAATAAATAGGGGATTGCTTACCTTTTTCTTCCCTTATCAGTACTGCACTTACGGCAATTTCTAAAACATCCAGGTAGATGTATAATCTTTCTCCTTCTCTTGGCTTCGATAGCAGTGTTGGTTTTGATAAGTAAATCTTCAAGTCTTTGAGTGCCTGCTGGCATTCTTCAGTCCACTCGAACTGATTTTGCTTTTTAAGAGCTGAAAAGAATTTAAAGCTTTTCTCGGAAGATCTAGAAATAAATCTCCCTACAGTTGCTATTCTTCCTGTTAATCTTTGAACTTCTTTTTTATTCTTCAGAATTTTAGGTATTTCTTCTATAGATTTTATTTGATCCAGATTTACTTCTATTACTCTATTAGATACAAGGAATCCTAGAAACTTACCAGATTGTACTCTGAAGGCACATTTTTCCGAATTGAGCTTCATATTATACCTGCGTAAGATGTCAAAGTAGTAGAGAGATGCTGGAGATGATTTTACGCTTGTGTTGATTTTACAAGCATATCATCGATATAGACTTCCATCGTTTTTCCTAAATTTTCTTGGAACATTTTTGTTACTAACCTTTTGTAAGTGGCCCCTGCATTTTTCAAGCCAAAAGGCATGACCTTATAACAATAAGTCCCCCTGTTAGTGATGAATGAAGTTTTTTCTTCATCTAGGGAATCCATTTTAATCTGGTTATAACCAGAATATGCATCCAAAAAACTTAACAATTCATGACCTGCGGTAGCATCGATCATTTGATCTATATGTGGCAAAGGAAATGAATCTTTAGGACATGCTTTATTTAAATCAGTATAATCTACACATACCCTCCATTTGTCGTTCTTTTTAGGTTCCACTACTGTGTTAGCCAGCCAGTCAGGATACTTTACCTCTCGTATCGAGCCTATGTTCAGTAGTTTTTGAACTTCCTCGTCAATCACTTGATTTTTGAAAGGTCCTTGCTTTCTTTTCTTTTGTTTAACAGGTGCGAAGGATGGATCTTCATTTAGTTTATGAGTCATCACTTCTGGTGGGATACCTGTCATATCTGAGTGGGACCATGCAAAACAGTCCTCATTAGCTTTTAAATAATTGACTAACATACCTTTTTGCTCAAGAGTTAGTCTTTCCAGCAATTTTGTGCCAATATACAACTTTCTCTCAGGTTTTGTTCAGAAAGCGGAACAACCTCAAGTTCTTCAGCATTTGTTTTAATATGCTCGTCTTCTTATGGTTCATGAATGAAATCCGGTCTGGAGTCTATGTCTGCATGTTCTAGCTAATCCTTGATGGTAACAGGATTTGTTTCATCGTTATCTCCTTTCGTACCTATTTGAATATCCATTTCTTTTGTACATAGTTGATCAGAGGTTTTTTCCATACCTGTTTGTTGAGGAGCTTCTGTTTGATAATTTGTTATCTTTCCCGTATCTTTTGTGTTGTGAAGAGCTATCGAATTGATATTTCTCGAAGTTTGCTGGTCACCTCTAATTTGTCTTACTCCCCACTTTGAAGGGAATTTTATTACCTGATGTAAGGTGGATGGGACCGCTTTCATATCATGGATCCATGGTCTTCCCAAAATAACGTTATAAGCCATCTCTGTATCAATGACTTGGAATTTCGCATTTTTGACGACTCCTTCGGCGTAAGTGGTAAGTTCGATTTCTCCTTTAGTTATCATTGTTGAATTATTGAACCCAGATTTGGCTCGTGCCTTTGGGATCATTTCATTTTCTACCAGCATTTCCTCCACGACTTTTATCAAAATAATGTTGACTGAACTGCCTGGATCAATCAACACTCTTTTAACGTTAGTGTCATGAATAATTAAAGATATTACCAGTGCATCGTTATGAGGAAGCATTAATCCGCCAAAATCTGCGTCATCAAAAGTTATTTGATCTTCCTTCGTCTCTTCTCGAACTCGTTTCCCGTGGGTACTTGTGACTTTTGATGCTAACTGGCAGACTATGCCGTTCACTTCTTCCCCTCCATGTATGACGTTGACAGTTCGTTTTGGGGAAGGAGGTTTTGGGGGCTCCTGCCTGTTCTTCATATATGCCTGTTTACCTTTATCACTAAACAATTCTGTTAAGTAGCCCTGTTTTAATAGATGTTCTATTTCACCTTGCAAAAATCTGCAATCTGCAGTTCTATGGCCATGATCATTGTGGAATTCACACCACTGATCAAGGTTTCTCCTGTTAGGATTAGATCGCATTTCTTTGGGCCATTTAACCTTGTCTCCCATATTTCTCAATATTGAGACAAGTTCAGTACTGCTCACATTGAAGTTATGGTCTCCAATTCGGGTATTACCCCTGGACCGTTCATCTCGATCTCTCCTGGATCTAGATGTGGATGAGCCTATATCTCTTCCCGATGGTCTTTTATTTTCAAACCTGGGACGTGTGTCACGTCCCCAAGGTCCTAAGTAAGGATCATACCTGTTTTTACCTGACTTTTTCTCTGGTTCTGGACGTCTGGTTATAGGATATTCTTCATCTTTTANATTCTCTCAGACTTTCTTTAAGTTGTCTCGTGGCTTCTGAGCTTTTATCGTTTAAGTTGCTTGCAAATTCCATGGCTGCCCAATTGTCAGGCACCCTTGGCAATTGCATTCTTTCTCGTTGAAACCTGTCTATAAATTCACGAAGCAATTCCATGTCTCCTTGTTTTATCCTGAATATATCTTCCATTCGTTTTTCAACTTTTTGTGCACCAGAGTGTGCTTTTATAAACGAATCTGCAAGTTCAGCAAAGGAATCTATAGAATTTTCGGGGAGAAGAGAATACCAGGTTAAAGCTCCTTTTGTGAGTGTTTCTCCAAATTTCTTGACAAGGACTGATTCGATCTCCTCTTTTGTTAAGTCGTTGCCTTTTACTCCAGTAGTGAAGGCAGTCACGTGATCGCGTGGGTCAGTTGTTCCATCAAATTTAGGAACGTCGGGCATTCTAAATTTCTTGGGTATAGGCAATGGATCCGCACTTGGCTTCCAAGGTTGTTGAGAATACCTATCAACATCAATGCCCTTGATGATAGGCGGCACTCCAGGGATTTCCTCGATGCGATCATTCTGTTCCTTCATCTGTTTCTACATGGTTAGTAATAAATTTTGTAACTCAGAGTTATTAGTCGTACCTGGTCTCGTTTCAAAAGATGCATTGGGGGTTTTACCTCTGGTTGAGTTTATTAATCCAGACTGCGGATTCTCTAATACGATTGTATTATTTGAAGGCAGCGTTAGTGGTACTGGAGGTGCCTGTGGTAATCCTCTCGCAAATTCTTGCAAAGCATGCTCCACGTATTAAGCAATCATTTGCCTTATTTGATCTTTCTCTATTGGTTGCTCATTATTGTCACGATGGTTATCATATCTTTCAAGGGATGATTCCCTCGAAGCACGTGGTGTTCCTCGAGGAGATGAAACTGGGGTTCCATTTCCTTATTGGTTGTTGTCGTCATTGTTGTTGACGTTGTTGTTGTCGTTGTTGTTGGAATTCAACATGATTTAAAGGATATTAGTTGGTAAACGCACTATGATTATCAGATTCCCCGTAACGGAACCAATTTGTTTAACCAAAGAATGAGATTCCTTGACCAAAGCTATTTTAGGATAAACGCGGGTTACTGATAATCGAGTGAATAATATAATGAATAAAGGAATAATAAGCAGTATAGAATGCAGAAAAGTAAAGCAGTTTGTATTCGAGAATCCAGACGATCCTATGGATACAATTCTTCCCTTTTATATAGGGGCTTCCTAGCATAACGTTTTGGTTTCTGTAATGATTTCTCATTAATGGCTAATTATTACAATAATGAGGCGTTACAAAAGATCATCAAAGGATAACCGTTACTATTATATAGGAGTTACATAATGTATAAGTCATTAACTGTTGATTCTCGAATATATCTGTGGCTTTTTTTGGGTTCTTTACGACCGCATCTCTTCTTCTTCATTGGGTTTCCGGTGGCTGATGCACTCGTGGCTGACGAATCAATCTCGTGCCTGTCGAGTCAATCTCGCGCTCGTGCTTGTTGAGTTAATCTCGTACCTCTTTATAAAATCATGTCCATCTGTGACGTTTTCTTTGGTCCACGTAGATAGCTGAGTTGTCAAGGTCTTGCTTACGTGTGATACTCTTTTTTACCAATACAAAATTGTTAATGATTTCATGGATATTGCTTTGACAGATATTCTGGGGGAAATGAAGTAGTAATTGTTTATTTACTTCCAGTATTTATTTGGATTTCAGTGACTTTAATATTTGCTGCTTTACTGCCTTCGTATGCCTACAACTTTCATCATATTCTGTTAAATTATATTGTTGGACCTTAGTGAGTGTCAAGTAGACCTCTCGTCACTACTTCTTCGAGATTAGATGGGATACTCACTAGGTACATATTTATTTATGTACTCATGCTACACTTTTGTACTTAATTGTACAGGTTCTGAGGCTGGTGCATCTGGTTATCAGGCCGGAGCTCGGTTTTGAGTATAGACTAGACCTGACTTCACGGTGAGCTGCTTCTCTTGACGATCCTTGGCAGCACCATGGAGTTTCTTTTGTTTATTTCCCGTCTATTTCTTCCATACAGTGGGACTGTATATTATGTCTTTGTATATTCTGTTAGTATGCCCGTAGGACTTGTGACACTAGTTCTTGGCACACACGTGGTAGATATGTATGGTTACGGGTCTAATTAATTATCTGTTTCAGTTAATGTTTTCGAACTTTAAAACTTGGCACGTGTTGGAATGTTTAAGCAACTATGTGAGAATTCTTAGGAATTTAAGGGTTGGCTTGCCTGACCTCGGTGTTGGACGCCATCACGACCTGAGTTAGGATTTTGGGTCGTGACCACATGGTATGAGATCTCTAGGTTCACGTAGGTCTCACGAGTCATGGGCAGACCCAGTAGAGTCTTGCGGATCGGTACGGAGACGTCTGTACTTATCTTCAGGAGGCTATAGGGTGTTAGGAAACCTCTATTTATTCATATTCTATCGTGCATTCGATGGTTTACTAAAACTCATTCTTCTATTCTATCACAGATGGTGAGGACGCGCGCATCCGATGTTTCAGACCCGGGAGATGTCGCTACCCTCGCCGTCTGAGGCCGTGGAAGAGGCCGGGGGAGGGCACCGGCCCGAGGTAGGGGATGAAGGCATCCTAGAGCTATTCCAGTTGAACCACCACCAGAGGATCCTATCATAGAAGAGCATGACGAGGTGCCCCAGCAGATCCTGCTCCAGTGGACTTCATGACAGCGCCAGGCTTCGAGGATGTCATGGGCCGTATGATGCGGTTTATGGACACTATGTCCCAGGATGGTTTATTTCCAACAGATCCTGCCACTTCTCAGGCGGGAGGGGGAGTCCAGACCCCTACTGCCCAGGCTGCACGTTAGACAGCAGCATTACATCATACCCCGGGTACACTACCCGTGGATGGGGTCCAACCTGTAGCAGCAGCACCTGAGCCCAGACCAGCTGCGGACAATGATCCGCGTTGTTGGATAGATGGACTCGACTGCACCCTCCAGTATTCGGGGGTGAGCGAGGCGAGGATGCCCGGGATTTCATTGACAGGTGAAGGGACAGACTGCACAGCATGAGGATATTAGAGTCCCATGGAGTGGACTTCACTACCTTCTAGTTAGAGGGCAGAGCTCGCAGATTGTGGCAGTCTTATATTCTCAGCAGGCCGGCATATTCTCCTCCTATCACTTGGGGCCAGTTCACACAGCTATTTCTAAACAAGTATATCCCACCCTCTGAGAGGGAAGAGTTGCGGTATCAGTTTGAGCAGCTGGAGCAGGGACAGATGTCGGTGACAGATTATGAGGCTAGATTTTCAGAGTTGTCACGCCATGCACTCATGATACTACCTGGTGATGCCGAGAGAGTGCGGAGATTTGTGGTCGGGTTGCATCCAGGTATTAGGGCCACCATGGCCCGAGAGGTGGATATGGGTACTCCTTATCAGCTCGTGGTGAAGATTGCATGCACGATCAAGGGGTATCGATCGAGGATCAGGGAGCAGGGGCAGCAGGACAAGAGGGCTAGATTCTCCAGAGATTTCAGAGGTGCTCCAACTAGGGGCAGAGGTCAGTTTGGTAGTGTTCAGCCCAGCAGGCCTTCATATTCAGCACCTCCACCACCTCCCCGAGGTGTTCCAGCGAGGCCTCATTTCAGCGCCATGCCAGAGCGTTCCTACCGCCCTCCAACCATTCATAGTTCACCCAGTGGTTATTCCAGTCATCCGAGATCTTCCAGTCCCTACTTCAGTGCTATGCCAGAGGGTTCACATCGCTCTCTGTCCATTAAGGGTTCTTTTTTGGGGCAGCAGGCTATGGTACCTGGAGGTTGTTTTGAGTGTGGGGATCCAGGTCATATTAAAAGGCATTGTCCCAGGTCTCGGGGCAAGGAAGTACAGTAGGGTTATCAGCCTATAGATCCAGCACCAGTAGTCCGGCCACCTAGAGGTGGAGGACAGGTCGGCAAGGGTCATCCTAGAGGTGGAGGACAGTTAGGGGGAGGTCAGCCAGCTCCCATTCACTCTTGCGGAGCTTAGTCTTCTGGTGCTCCAGCTAGATTCTATTCTATTCCGGCCAGATTAAATGCAGCGGCCTCAGACGTCGTGATCACAAGTATTATCTCAGTATGTGGTAGAGAGGCTTCAGTATTATTTGATCAAGTATCCACCTATTCATATGTTTCAGCATTATTTGCTCATTTTCTGGATGTTCCTTGTGAGTCCTTGGGTTCTCCTATATATGTTTCCACTCCTGTGGGCGATTCTGTGGTGGTAGACCGGGTTTACCGGTCCTGTGTGGGTACATTAGGTGGATTCTAGACCAGAGCGGACCTTTTATTGCTCGACATGGTTGATTTTGAGGTTATTCTTGGCATGGATAGGCTATCTCTTTATCATGCCGTGCTAGATTGCCATGCCAAGACAGTTACTTTAGTCATGCCTGAGTCACCTAGGCTGCAACGGAGAGGTTCCTCAGTTAGTGCAGCCGGCCGGGTTATTTCCTTCCTGAAGGCTCGACACATGGTCGAGAAGGGTTGTCTTGCTTATCTTGCTTATGTGCGGGACACCACCGCCGAGTCTCCGACGATTGATTCAATGCCAGTTGTTCGAGGGTTTGCTGATGTATTTCCTTCAGATCTTCCGAGCATGCCTCTGGATCGAGATATTGACTTCTGCATTGATGTAGCTCCAGGCACTCGGCCTATTTCCATTCCCCCGTACCGTATGTCTCCGAAATAGTTGAAAGAGTTAATGGAGCAGCTTGAGGAGTTTTTGGCTAAGGGGTTCATCAGACCGAGTGTATCGCCTTGGGGTGCTCCAGTTCTATTCGTGAAGAAGAAGGATGGGTCTATGCGGATATGTATTGATTACCACCAGTTGAACAAGGTCACTATTAAGAACAAGTATCCTTTGTCGCGCATCGATGATTTGTTTGACCAGTTGCAGGGTGCTCGGGTTTTTTCTAAGATTTATTTGAGATCGAGATATCATCGGTTGAAGATTCGGGCCTCAGATGTTCCGAAGACTGCTTTTCGTACGAGATATGGCCATTATGAGTTCCTGGTGATGTCCTTTGGCTTGACTAATGCCCTAGCAACATTTATGGACTTGATGAACAGGGTGTTCAGGCCGTATATTGATTCTTTCGTCATTATCTTTATTGATGACATTTTCTTTTGCTCACGTATCCTGGGGGAGCACGAGCAGCATTTGAGAGTTGTGCTCCAGACTTTGGGGGAACAGAAGCTATATGCTAAGTTCTCCAAGTGTGAGTTCTGGTTGGATTCTGTGTCATTCTTGGGGAACGTGGTATCCGGAGAGGGTATCAAGGTTGATCCTCAGAAGATTGAGGCAGTTCATAGTTGGCCGCGTCCTACTTCAGCTACACAGATCAGGAGCTTTTTGGACCTAGCAGGATATTATCGCCGATTTGTAGAGGTGTTCTCTTCTATTGTAGTTCCATTGACTAGATTGACTCAGAAGAATGCCCCATTCCGATGGTCTGACGAGTGTGAGGCGAGCTTTCAGAAGCTTAAGGCAACATTATCTTCAGCACCAGTTCTAGTATTGCCTTCCGGTTCTGGGATCTATACAGTGTATTGCAACACTTCACGTGTTGACTTGGGGTGGGTGTTGATGCAGGAAGGGAGAGTTATTTCTTATGCTTCGCGGCAGCTGAAGGTTCATGAGAAGAATTACCTTGTGCACGATTTGGAGTTGGCGGCAATTCTTCATGCCCTTAAGATTTGGAGGCATTACTTGTATAGAGTGTCCTGTGAGGTTTATACAGACCATCACACCTTGCAGCACTTGTTCAAGCAGAGGGATCTTAATTTGAGACAGCGCAGGTGGCTTGAGTTGTTTAAAGAATATGATATCACCATTCTTTATCATCCGGGCAAGGCAAACGTGGTAGCAGATACCTTAAGCAGGAAGGTAGAGAGTATATGCAGCTTGGCTTATATTGCAGTAGAGGAGAGACCTCTAGCCTTGGACATTCAGTCCTTGGCTAATTGCCTAGTGAGATTAGACCTTCCAGATCCTCGCCGAGTTCTTGCACATGTGGTTGCTCAGTCTTTGTTATTGGGGGAGATTAAAGCTCGGAAGTTTGATGATCCGTACTTGGCAGAGCTACGGGAGACAGTGGTTCAGGGTAGTGCCAAGGAGGTTACTATAGGCGAGGATGGTGTTCTGAGACTTTAGGGTCGTTTATGTGTTCCTAATGTTGATGGCCTGAGCGAAAGGATTCTAGAGGAGGCACACAGTTCTCGGTATTCTGTTCATACTGGTGCTACGAAGATGTACCGTGATTTGAAGCAACATTTCTGGTGAAGGCGGATGAAGAAGGACATTTTGGGATATGTGGCTAGATGTCTTAATTGCCAGCAGGTTAAGTATGAGCACCAAAGGCCAGGAGTCCTACTTCAGTAGATGCCCATTCCTGAGTGGAAGTGGGAGCGCATCACTATGGACTTCGTGGTTGGGTTGCCTCGGAATTTGCGAAATATTGACGCGGTTTGGGTTATTGTGGATAGATAAACAAAATCGGCGCATTTCATTCCAGTGGCTACTACATATATTTCTGTGAGGTTGGCCCAGATCTACATTGGGGAGATCGTCCGGTTTCACGGTGTGCCGGTGTTCATAATATCAAATCGAGGTCCTCAAATCACCTCGCACTTCTGGAGAGCATTGCATAAAGATATGGGTACCCAGATCGATCTCAGCACATCATTTCACCCTCAGACTGCTGGTCAGTCAGAACGTATAGTTCAGATATTGCAGGACATGCTCAAGGCATGTGTGATTGATTTTAGAGGTCAGTGGGACCAGTTCTTGCCTTTGGTCGAGTTTGCTTACAATAATAGTTATCAGTCCAGTATCGAGATGCCTCCATTTGAGGCTTTGTATGGTCGGCGATGTCGTTCTCCTATCGGGTGGTTTGAGACTGGCGAGGCTAAGTTATATGGCACTGACCTGGCGAAGGATGCCTTAGAGAAGGTAAAGTTGATTCAGGAAAGGCTCCGCACAGCACAGTCCAGACAGAAGAGTTACGCGGATCAGAAGGCGCGTGATGTATCATTTATGGAGGGAGATAAGGTTCTGTTGAAGGTCTCGCCGATGAAGGGGATTATGAGGTTCGGAAAGAAGGGCAAGTTTAGCCCGAGGTTTATCGGTCCCTTCGAGGTGTTGAGGCGAGTTGGGGAGGTTGCTTATGAGCAAGCCTTACCTCCCAATTTATTAGGAGTTCATCCGATCTTTCATGTATCCATGCTCCGGAGGTACCACGTCGACTTCTCTCACATGGTTGATTTCAGCACTATTCAGTTGGATGAGAGGTTGGGCTACGAGGAGGAGCCAGTTGCTATTATTGATAGACAGGATCGCCAGTTGAGATACAAGAGAGTTTTTGTCGTAAAGGTCCAGTGGAGGGGCCAACCAGTCGAGGAGGCGACCTAGGAGTCCGAGGAGGACATGCGGAGCAGATACCTGCACCTTTTCAGCACTTCATCTATGATTCTAGACCCGTTTGAGGACAAACATTTGTTTAATATGTGGAGAATGTGATGACCCGACCGGTCATTTTGCTTTATCGGACCCCGTTCCCCTAAATGAAACTTCCCATAGCGGCCTATTGTGATTTATAACTTGCGGGGACGGGTGGTTCAGGATTCGGAAGTGTTTGGAGTGGTATAGGAACACTTATTTCCTTAAGGTTGGCCTTTTGGCCAAGTTTGACTTCGGTCAACATTTTTAGTAAACGACCTCGGAATCAAGTTTCGACGGTTTCGGTAGCTTTGTATGATGATTTCAGACTTGGGCGTATGTTCGAAATGGGTTTTGGATGACCCGGGACCGTTTCGGCGCCCAATATCGAAATGAGGGTTTCCTAAAGTTTGAAATTTGGTTTGGAACGTGTTTTTGTGTTATAGAAGTACGAACAGAATTCTGAGACCGGGAATAGTTCCGTTATGTCATTTATGACTTGCCTGCAAAATTTGGTGTCATTTCGAGTAGTATAGGTCGGTTCGGCGCATCGATATCGAATTCAAGAACTTTAAATTCTTAAGTTTGATCTTTAGGGGCTTTGAGGGGTGATTTTGAGTTTTAGCGTTTTTTTGGGTGTTCTGAAGGCTCGAGCGAGTCCGCATTATGATTTGGGACTCGTTGGTATATTTGGACAGGGGCTCGGGTGGGCCCAGGTGCCTCTCGGGCACCATACGAGGCTAAAATAACCAGCTGGAGCAATTGCTGGTGCACCTGTTCTGGTGTGACCGCAGGTGCGGTCGCCCAGTCGCAGGTGCGGGATCGCTCCTGCGGTCCCAGGCCTCGCATGTGCAGCCTCAGGGGGGCTTCCCTATTCTCGCAGATGCGGACAATATTTCGCAGGAACGGAGCCGCAGGTGCGAGCTCCTCTCCGCAGGTGCGAGCCCAGGCCCTCTTGTCCACTACCGCAGGTGCGAGACTCTTCTCGCAGGTGCGGTCCTTGAGCCGCAGGTGCGAATTCCCTGTCGGTAGTGAGGTTCTTTTAACACAGGGCTTAATCACTTTCACCTCATTTCTTCCACCATTGTCGACCTAGGGAGCTTGGGAACGAGCCAATCTACCTAGCTACTAAGAGGTAAGTAAATTCTACCCTAGTGTTAGTTTAATACATGAATCCCCAGTTAAATTAACTACCTAATTAGTGAAAATCAAGGAATTGGGTAGTAATCTAGGTATTTCGTGAATTTAGGGAATTACCCGCTAATTAGCCATGAAATCAAGTAAAAATCATGTATTAACGGTCCTTAGGTTATGGGTGAGTGTTTCCTTCGAGACTTTTCGGAATCCGAGCATGCGGGCCCGGGGGTAAATATTGGGATTTCTTCAAGAATGATGAGATGACTAAGTAAGTAAGAGAATTCCATGCTTTGAGTATAATTTGATATATTTACGTAACGTTTGATTAGTTTCGAGTCCTTGGGAGACGAGTTCGGAGTTTCGAGCGCATTCTTGACCCGGGGAGTAGGTTCGACACGAGGTGAGTCTCCTTTATAACCTTGTAAGAGGGAAATGTCCCATAGGTGATCTAAATGCTATGTGTTAATGTTTGTCGGGGCTACGTACGCACCAAGTGACGAGAGTCCGTACGTAGCGGCTAGTATTGTTATGTCCGGGTAGTTAGGCCCACATCATGCCTTGTGTTTTTCCTAGAAATGAATTATATGCCTCTTGAATTCATGATTATGTGTAGCTTTGATTCCCTGAGATTTATGGAATTTGATCATTTAAGGAGTTGTTCACTGGAAAATAATTTGTAAAGAATATTGTGTGTGCATGTGACCGCTTCGCAATTTACATTCCACAAGCGGAGTGTTATTTCCCCCACTCTCATGGGAGCGGGCCGTACGCCACGGCGAGATTGAAAGATGAAATTATGGTTCGGGTCGTTCGACTCTTGGCAGCGCACAGATATGATCATTTTATGGCTCTGGCCGGTTGTCCCTATCTCGTATGCGCATGATAAATTGTTAATGATTTCATGGATATTGATTTGACAGATATTTGGGGAGAAATGAAGTAGTAATTGTTTATTTACTTCCAATATTTATTTGGATTTCAGTGCCTTTAATAGTTGCTGCTTTACTGCCTTCATATGCATACAACTTTCATCATATTCTGTTAAATTATATTGTTGGACCTTAGTGAGTGTCAAGTCGACCTCTCGTCACTACTTCTTCGAGATTAGACGGGATACTCACTGGGTATATATTTATTTATGTACTCATGCTACGCTTCTGTACTTAATTGTACAGGTTCTAAGGCTGGTGCATCTAGTTATCAGGCCGGAGCTCGGTTTTGAGTATAGACTAGACCTGACTTCACGGTGAGCTTCTTCTCCTGACAATCCTTGGCAGCACCATGGAGTTTCTTTTGTTTATTTCCCGTCTATTTCTTCCCGACAGTGGGACTGTATATTATGTCATTGTATATTCTGTTAGTATGCCCGTAGGACTTGTGACACTAGTTCCTGGCACACACGTGGTAGATATGTATGGTTACGGGTCTGTATATATTGACTCACGCCTCCTTATGACTGTTTTTGGTTAAAACTGGTTAATTATCTTTTTCAGTTAATGTTTTTGAACTTTAAAACTTGGCACGTGTTGGAATGTTTAAGCAAATATGTGAGAATACTTAGGAATTTAAGGGTTGGCTTGCCTGACCTCGGTGTTGGGCGCCATCACGACCTAAGTTAGGATTTTGGGTCGTGACAATACTCGTCTTGGTTAGTGCAAGCTAGGGTCGGGGATACTCGTCCTAGTTTGAGATCAACGAAGTCATCAACAATAAAGGCAGACCTAGGCAAAACATGAAAATCTAATAAAAGCACAGTTTATCCAAAAATTAACTCAAGCCAATTTTAGTCAATAAAAGCGAGCGTGTTAGAACCGTGGGACTCGGGGAATTCCTTACACCTTCTCTCCGGTCAACAGAATTCCTTACCCGGACTTTGCTTTCGCAGACCTATAAAAATAGAGTCAAACCTTATTTTGACTAGGGATTCAAATAAAAGGTGACTTGTAACACCGAAAAATCAATTCCAAGTGGCGACTCTGTAAATAAAATAATTTCTACTAAAACTTTTCACTTTAATTGGAAAAACTCTTTAACCCTCATCCACACACATATCCATCATCTTTCGGGGGTCGAAAAGGGGAGTGACGTCTCTGCTGGAAACATTCAAGAATTCGAGCTTGTACATTGACTTTATTTGGCTTTTTAAATTTTGTATATCTGTGATTTATTTGGGCCTAATGTGCTACTTGCCTGCTCTTTACCGCTTTAATATTTTTGAACCGTATTATAAATTGTCTTCTTGCGCACCCCCTCTGAGTCTTCCGAATACAACCTCGGGGATCGCGGATACACGCCCCATTCTTTTTTTAGATAAAGCCGGTGGGCCTGGGCTCTTGGTGAAGGATTGTTAGTCACCCATATTTAAGAACGGGGAGGGTCCAGTAGTTAAGCCGGAAAAGTATTGCTCCCGGTATGCTACTCCTTCCCAACTCGAGTTGTCCGCTCGTTTTATGGCCAGTTTAGATACACCTCATCCCCTAGGGTTTTTAAAACCTAGAAAAACAAGCCACATGCCCGGTTATCCCTAGTAGGATCATTTTGTTGCATCATGTGCATTTGACTTAGCGAAACTCGGCACAGGGGCCGGGTCCGTATAAGGCAGGTATCCATGTTGATACCTCCATGTTCACATATGTGCTACTTCTTGCATCATCTGGAAGGCTTGCTTGCATTTGTTGACCGGCTTTAGAAAATTAGTTGAGCGGAATTTGAAGGAAAAAAAATCATTCCCCTAGTTTTGTACAAATAATTCATTTTTACTAAATAAAAAAAATATTATTATTGTCAAGTCTTAGACCGAACTACGCGGGTCTAATTCTCACTGGATGTGAGATACGTAGGCAAACCTCATAGGTTCTGGCCCCCATTTTTCAAAAATCCAAAAAAAAAAAAAAAATTCTTTAATTCCTTCTTTAGAAGTCTTTCTTTAGAAATCCCAAATAAGAAAAAATAAACCCAAAAATATTTTCTTCCATTTTAGAAGTCTTTCATTCGAAAAGAAAATAAAATCAAAATCCAAAAAATATTTTCTACCTTTTTTTTAGAAGTCTTTTTTCCAAAATTTCAAATAAATAAATAAATAATCAAAAATATCAAAAATATTTTCTTTCTTCTTTAGAAACTTCTTTCGGAAAAAAAAAATTTGAAAAAAAAATCAAAAAACTAGAATAAAAAATCCAAAATATTTTCATTCTTCTTTCAAAAATTGAAAAGAAAATTCAAAATTCAAAAATATTTTCTTTTTATTTAGAAGTATTTCTTTCATAAATTCAGAATAAAAGTCGAAATATCCACACAAAAAAAAAGTTTCTTTCTTCTTTAGAAGTTTTCCTTTCGAAATTCCAAAAAAAAAGGATTCCTATTTTTTGGTCACCTTTTATTGTTTTGCCCTCGTATCCTGCCGTTTTGCCGGGACAGCCTGCCTTGGAAGCATTGAGGAGCTATTTTCCCAAAATATTTATTTTGTTTATTTATTTTTGATTTTTTCCCTATTGTCCTTATTTCCGGCCATCTTTGCCTATTCAATCTTAAAACTTTTGGGAAGTACCAAATGGCTGTTTTCGTAAATGAATAAATTTTTATCTACTTTTATCCGCTTATCCATGTGTCCGGATATTTTTATCGAGACAGCTTTAGTACTTTCCTTCGAAGTGCTGAAGAATCGTTTCCATAAGAATAACCATCTTGTCCCTTTTGTCACCTTTTATCATTTGGTCCTCGGCCGGTCGGTTTTATCATGTCTTGTTGAGACATGTGGTTAGTCATTCTAGAGTCTGGTCTTTTTCGTCCAAATCTGGCATATCAATCAAGTCTGATGAGTTGGGACTTAGTTGACCGATCCTTCAATACGAGGAATTCTCCACTAAAAAGTTCGTTCATTGTCTTATCCAAAAGTATGCTTGGTGTCATTTCTTCGAGTTTGTATTAGGACTTGACCTCACATTTTATTTATCCAGGGAAGATATGAATGCAGTAACTGGAAGACCCGATAAAATCCAAAAGATGATGAGCCCTTGCAGATTTGGCTTGTGCATAAAACGCCTCGATTAAGTCCCTCCTTGGGTTGATCTCCATAATACTCTTTTTGAAAAATTCTGAAAAAATACATGAAGTGTCGTCATTTTGTCATAAATAAGTGGGTGATGTCGTTTTGTCTAAATAGTCGAATGTCCCAGTGGGATGCCATAAGGCTGCTTTGCAAAAATAGCCACCGACATTTTCTTTGTTAATTTTGGCCATTTAGCGGACACAGCCCTAAGAACTTCCATTCCGAAGTAATGAGAGTCCGTATTCACAAAAAGTAGCTTTGATTTATTTTATTATTTTACCTTTTTGAAAATTAGGCCAAACATGTAAATAAAATCAGGTAATAAATAAAGCCAATCATAACAGCTATTCTAAGCTTGAATTCTGAACCCTGAACCAGAAGTTCTGGGTTCTTGTCCCCAGCAGAGTCGTCGGAGCTGCCACACCTCCTTTTTACTACCCCGGGAAGGGTATAAGGGAGTTTTTCCAATTTAAGTGACAATCGAAACGGGATTATTTTATTTAAAATTCAGAGTCGCCACTTGGAATAATTTATGGTGTCCCAAGTCACCGGTTTGAAATCCCGAATCGAGGAAGTTTGACTATGTTTTATGGTCCGCGAACACAAAAATCGGGGTAAGGAATTCTGTTAACCCGAGAAAAGGTGTTAGGCATTTCCGGGTTCCGTGGTTTTAGCACGATCGCTCAACTATTATTATTGGCATATTTATCTGATTTTAAAACATTGTTTGAAACCTACGTGCATTTTATTCCTTTTAAACTGCTTTTAATAATCCAATTGTTATACAATATTTGGTTACACGTTGCGAATTATGTCACGGGAACCGTACCCACAATCCACAACGTATTTATTTTATTAAACTTAAACTGTGGTCGGGTCACATAAATGTACCCCCAGATTTTAATAGTTAAGCGTCACAACTACGTCACGGGAACCGTACCCATAGTCATGACAATTGATTAATTAAGTGCCTAAAGCAAGCTACGAAAGTTCATAAATTTGCGTAGTTCCTAGCTCAGTGATTGTGTGTGACCCAAATAATTTACATCAGCAAAAAAAAATGAGAAGTAGAATACATCATTCAACAGAATACGCAAAGTAAACATCTACACAAATAAGCAATATGGTCATTTAAAGGGAATATGAGCTACGGTAAGATGAAATAGTACAATAAAGTGAATCAAAGCTATAAAAAACCATTTAAAGATGTCCAATTCCGTCCCATCCATTCTGCTAATTTCGAACACACATCGGTACACATTTAAACAAACCAAACAAACAATGGAATGACACCATAAACTAACTTAGTACATCAAGGCAACTAAATGACATTCAAGCACAAAAGAGGTATTAAGAGGCGTAATTGAAGGCAGGACTGGAAAATAAACCTTTTCATTTGGTTGGAACTCACTGGCAAACCTTTAAAACGTTTTGCACAAACAATAACATTAAAAATAAACGGCTCACATTTATATGGAAAACATAGTTCATTGTAAACGTGTTATGTAACAACTATAATATTAACATAAACATTTATTAAGTGTGCAACAGCCTCAAAATTTAAACCATCTCCCACTGAATTAGTAAGTCTTCGCACAAAATAACACGGGTGTCATGGCCAACTTCCCACAGCAATATGCCTAATTTGTTAAACTGGAATAGGGTTCATCATTGATGCGTGAAACTCTGCTTTATGTAGCCAACAGACCAACAGTACCCTTCCTAAAATTCTGAAACAAGACACTATGATCCAGACTCGATTGAATACGAAACTAGCCTAGTTTGCCTCAGGGAATGATAAGTCAGTTGAACACGCAGACATTTGAAAATTCCAGCATTACAAATCATCTTCAACTCACTTAATACTCTCACTGGCTTTACGTTGAAGCATAAATTGATCATGCCAATTTTAACCATAACCACGAGATGTGCAACTAGATAAACGACTCACAATCGCGAGAAGACAACTGGAATTGCAACTAATTAAGCTTTCATCCAACATATGACCAGAATAGACCGAGTTAGCGCATATCTTGACAGAGGATAGCACCAAATGGCTCACCAGGAAATTCGACTAAACCTAACAGGATTTCATAGAATGTTACTTAAACATTAGAAGGGACCAATAAAGGCAATGACAAACAGAATTCATCGGCAAAACAACCTCAAGAATCACTTAATGTCGAACTCAAGTAGACCGACAAAGAAAAACAAAAACTGAATGTGCGCCAGGTGCATTTCTTTCAAAGTCGGAGACCAAATCGAGAATGAAGATAGATGCAATGCCAATATAAACGAACAAACAAAATGGTATGACCTGTGAAAAGACTAGTTGAGTTTAAAAATAGTATTGTAACAAATTTCAGCACAACAGAATAACATATACTTTTATTTTCAAACTCGATTTTGATCTGGTTCACAAGACGCCAATCAAAACTGCAAGTGAAATCACCACTGATTCACAATCCGAGTAGGGAACAGATTTCAGAAAATTAGAAAGACTAGGCTAAGCCAACAATGAAAAGAACTTCAAAGAAACTTCCAGCACTTATTTCACATCGAAACCGACAAAATCAACAAAACACTCATGACAATCATAAGGAACGTATCATTAATTAGATATTCAAACATCCATACTACTAATGCGATTCACTCAAACATGTCAGAGCCAATATGAAATCCTCATGGGAGAACTGCATCACATACTAATTCCAATCAAACGAACTTGCAAACAATTTTTCATACTAACAAAATCTCGATTAATAACGGACTCCGATCAGTACCATAACAAGGTAAGAGGAAATAACGAGATGAGCCTGAAATTGAGCTTTCGATTAAACTTCGGTTGTGAATATACAATACTAGAATCCGAACTGAAAAGCAACAGGGAACTTAGCCGTGAACCTCGAGCCTCGAATAATGACCAACTCGAACCAAATCTCAGCACCTTACTTCCATATTTGAAGCCATTTCCAACAGAAATCCAAAGAAAATAAACGGAACTTCCATTTTTTGAGTTTTCTGGTTTTTGAAGTAAAACTAAAACAAGAAAAGCAACTGAGTTTTTTTTTTAAATCTTTTATGTGAATCTCAAATAAAAAGAAAACCGAAGATCCGAGAAAGAAGATGATTCCTCCAACCCTAATTTCTTATCTATATTAATTTCTCTCCCACTATTTTCTCTACTAACGTTTTTTCCATCCCCCTCCTTCCTTTACTGATTTTCTTTTATATGAAAACCTCTCTCCCAAAAGGTCTGAAAATCTACCACTAAAAACGTGTGAAAGACGAGTGGAGGGAGTAGATCGAGCGTCCCTCAAAAATATTGGATACAAATCTTGGCAAAGCCATGGGCGAAGAGCATTCCTAGTGGCATTTCTAGGGACGATGGTTTTCCCGAGGCATGACAAAAATATTGATATTCGATTATCTGGCATAGTTACCTCTTTAATGCGTGAAAAGGATTTCACTGTCATTCATATGGTATAGTCAGATATTTACCGTGCCCTAACCAAATGTCAGGAAGGGAAATATTTCTTTGAGGGTTGTAACATCATACTCCAGATATGGTTTTTCGAGCACATTCTCCTTCATCCCGTACGGGTAAATTTTAGCGTCCATTGGTGCAACAATGAGCGTGAAGATAGGTCTAAAGTCTTGACCGAAGATAGTAGCTTCACCAAGGGCGTCAAAGCATGGATTGGATATCTTCAAAAGTAGACTGCTACTGGAATCACATGGAAATACCAGTCGTTCTCACCAAAAGAGGTCATATACATGTCTTACCACCATTCTCTTTTGATTTTGATGGGTCTTCGGGGTTTTCAGTTGTATGTTCCTATGAGAGACCTATGCCAATTAGGTCGAAAACAAGTCGTGCCCACAGTGTAGCACATGCAAAGATTCATGTGGGAGGTAACATCGGAGGATCCTGTTCGTGAGTCTTATGCTAAAGAGGTTTGGGATGAAATTAAGGTACTTGAATTCCACACTATGATGGAATATCAAGATCAAGGAGAGTTATACCCTGCATATTTCGAGTGGTTCTATGACAAAGATGCTTTTGGATCTAGGCAAGAGACAATTCTGAAGAGAACGATAGAATGGGAGACTGAAATCAAAACAAGAATAGGGCAGGCCAAGGAGTAAATAGCAAGAGACTATGAATCCATCATCCGTGAACTATGTAGGGATATAAGTATCGCCAACATGAATAGGGATTTGCAGTATACTGAGTTTAAAGAGGAGAAAACCAGATTAATACATGAGGTTCAAGAGCTTCGAGCACATCTTTGACAAGCGAGAACAGAAGCCGCTACTCAGCAACAAGCGGCCATTCCAAAGCACTGAGAAATGCATTACAACCTTATCATCCATGATCTAAGGGCTCGAGCCAGGGTTGCAGAATCAAGTAAGAACCAACTAGAGAATGAGCTAGCAAGGGTACAGGACCATCTGAATTTGGCGCTACAACGCGAGGCGGATATATCAGACATAGCCAATAACCATGAGCGACAGATCCAGTTTTTAAGTCAAAGCCAGGAGCATGTTAAAAGGAAGGTCTATGAGGTGGCTACTTATACCGCTCGAGGGTGTGTGACTTGTCAGGGTTTGACCCGAGAGAAATTTTCTACGGTAGCGCTCAGCTTCGCACGCCACATTGCCACAGACTTAAAGCGCATATACCATGATATGGGTGGTCAGCCGCAGGAACAAGCACCTTGAAAACAATGATGCCGGTGGATTCTCATGCAGAGATCAGAGTCTTTTTCTTAGTTGGCAGTACACTTTGATTGTTCGTTTGTAGTCATCGAGTTTGTAAGAGTCTTTTGGTGTTTTGAGTCTTGTTGTTTGCCTTTTATTTAAAAAAAAAAGTTTGTTTGAGTCAAGTCCGGTCTTGTTTAAATATTTGTCTTTTAGGTTGTATCTTTATGTAATTTTCCTTTTGTCTTGTATCAAAAAGAAGAGAAACGAAAATCAATGAAAAAGATTTTGTTTTAGAAAATTACGAAAATGAACCAAAAAGATGTTGTTTTTTTGTACATTAAAAAGAAAAGAGAGAAAACTTTTTTTTGTAAATTTAAAAAAAAAAAGATGGTCATGTCCTTGAACTACGTAATGATCTGATTCATGCGGCGATATGATACGTCGGCAACCCCTAAAAGGTTCAATCAAAATATTTCAATAACTCTAAAATAAGGGAACAAAATGAGGCGAGTGAAAAGAAAAGCGAAAAAAAATGAAAAAAGAATTTGAGAGCGCTAATAAGCAGCAGCCTTATAAGCCGGGATGAAACATGAAGCCTTCCAAAAGCATGTTAGAAATGGTGACAATGTTAGGAACATAACATATTACGTATGATTCATATGTGTAAAATGCTTAACCCTAACACGTTTGTTGTCTCTTATATAGTAAGCTTAAGGTGGTTGGTTTGTGGTGAAACTAGCAACACATCATTACTTCACCAGATCTAAAGGAAAGGTACCGATGGCTAATAATGATGAAATCGAGTTGGTCAGTGACGACCCTCATGGTCAGTCAATTAAGCAAGAGTCGGAGGAAGTGATAAGATTAAAACAACAACTATCAGATGTATATCAAGCTTGGGTCTCCGGTCAGCCTCCACCTTAGGGTCCCTCAGAAGGAACTTCTACTGTACCCCTGGCTACTCAACCACCGCTCTGTGCAACAAGTGATCACATTCTACCACCAGGGTATGTGCGAAACAACAGCATCCATGTCTCCCCTGGTACCTCTAATGTGCGACCTCCAGCCGCACCGGTCAGGAACACCCCTCTTGTCGTGTCTGGCGCACAGGTATATACAATCCCGCCACCTTCTCCTGTGACGAGGACAAATAACGAGCCA
Source organism: Nicotiana undulata (assembly GCA_005239495.1). NCBI lineage: Eukaryota > Viridiplantae > Streptophyta > Magnoliopsida > Solanales > Solanaceae > Nicotiana > Nicotiana undulata. The sequence continues at coordinate 55,768 of ML295779.1, read as the reverse complement.
CCATCTCATGCGTATGATGCCAAATACTACTCTCCAAATATGGCTTTCAGGGTCTCGACTCCATACAACCAGACTCCTCAATACGAGTTAGCAGTGGAAAATGAAAAGCCTGCCAAGACAGTTGAGCCGGATTAGATGACCAGGAAAATGAAAAGTCTTGAACAGAACATAAAGAACATACAAGGACTAGGTGGTCACAAAAGTGTATCTTTCAGTGATCTATGCATGTTCCCTCACATCCATTTTCCACCAGGGTTCAAGACCCCAAAATTTGAGAATTATGATGGACCCGGCGGCCCTACCGCCCACTTGAAAAGGTACTGCAACCAGCTGAGGGGTGCAGGTGGAAAAGAAGAATTGTTGATGGCTTATTTTGGGGAAAGTCTTGTGGGGGTAGCCTCTGAATGGTTCATTGACCAAGATATCTCTCACTAGCATGTCTGGGACGACATGGCTCAGGCCTTCGTCAAACAATTCCAATACAATATAGATATTGCACCAGACCGCAATTCCCTGTCCAATATGAAGAAAAAGCCGACTGAAAGCTTCAGGGAGTATGCAATAAAGTGGAGGGAGCAAACGTCTAGAGTCAAGCCACCCATGGATAACCACGAGTTGATCACTGTTTTTCCGGAGGCTCAAGAGCCTGATTACTTTCAAAACATGATGGGTAGACCTTTTGCGGAAGCAATCAAAATAGGGGAGATGGTCGAAAATGGCCTCAATACTGGCCGAATTATAAGTCAAGCGACTCTCAAAGAAGCCACCAAAGAAATCCAGAATAGGTCGAACAACCATGTTAACCAAAAGAAGAAATATGAGGAGGCCATGATGGCATCACGGTCAAGAAGAGGCCAAAAGGGAGCATCTCAACCCCCGGATCCACGATACTCAGTTGCTCCATAGTATGCAACTCGGTCTTATGACAAACCATCCAATCGCCAACATATGCGGGTCCCAACTTCAAAATCCCTTCATCCACGACATCAGAACTCTCAATCACTCTACAATGCTCATCCCAAACAAGAGTATGAAAGGGAACATAAGCAGAGGGACAATTTCACGCCAATCGTAGAATCCTACACAAGTTTATTTGAAAGGTTGAAACATTGTGGCATGATTGATCCGCTTCAAGGGTATGTTCCTGATCCATATGCAAAAGGTTTTAACCCTGCTGTATAGTGCGTGTACCATTGTAATGTCCAGGGGCATAGCACTGAGGATTGTCAGGTTTTGAAAAAGGAAATAGAAATGATGATTCAAGAAGGGATGCTCGTGGTCCAAGATAATGGCACCCTAAACGTCATGACAAAGAACACAATGTTTGGATGATTTACAATGAAAAATAATAGGGGGATGGTTTGGTGAAAAATGTCAAGAACATGTCCACTAAATGGAAGGCAACCAAAATTGTTGAAGGACCTGTTTGATGATCGTGTGCAAATTTGTAGCTAAGATGTTGAGCTTGATAATTGGAAAGTCACTCCCTTACTTTCCAGGAAGGAGTCTTGGTAACTTATTTTGTCATAATTTCTATCATCCGGATTATTTCGAGGTTGTGATCCAGATGTTGTCTATTTGTCCTGTCATCAAACATCTCTATCCTTTAATCAATGAAATGCAACTTTTTTTTTTCTCTTCTTTGTGTCATTTTAATCCATTGTGTTTAGTTCTTCTTACATATATATTTATTTTCACGCCAATTTTTGTGACATGACATGCATGCGGTGTTTTCGACTAGATTTTAGAAAGTTAGTCCAATCTTGAATTGAATTGAGGAAAAACACGTTGGAGGACAAGTAAGAGGTTGAAAACCTTTGATGATAATCTCGTGTCATAATCACATGGAACCGAAACAGTCATATTCGTAGAGGTTAAAGTTGTTTATCCCAAATCTATCATGAATACTGGCTTAAGGAATTAAAAGTTTTGAAGTTTGGTTGGACTAATCAGTAAAAGGGTTTCGGCCACGGCCTGCCATAATCTAATCATATCAGGGAAGATGACCTGAATCTCCAAAGAAGGTGCATTCGAGGGAATTTAAAATGGATTAGTTGGTATTGAAGTACATCATTTAACATCAAGGAAAAACCAAGCAGATAGTCATGTCCATCAATACTGAACCTAAGAAGAATTCGTATGCTTGGCATTCTTGAGCTGGGAGGCTATTTTTCTGCTACCCAAATACTTTATACCTTTTTACCCCCTATTGAGTCTGTTTTATTTTTGTTCGACCCCCCTCTTTTGGAATCAAGTAAAAAAAAGAGAAAGAAACAAAGAATCGAAGATCCATGCCACTAGAAAATAGGAGCTAGGAAAATTTGATTATAAAAAAAAGAGAAGAGAAGCAAAGGAAAAAAGAAAGAATGATGAAAAAAAAGAAAAGAAAAGAAAAGAAAAACAACAACGAAATCTTTCGTGTTAGTTTGAACTATGTTTGACTTGATTCCTTCAAAGGATATGTAGGCAGCTCTACACTAGGGTTCAGTCTAACCAACTCAAAAATAAAAATTAACCAGTATCTGAAACTGGGGCAGATACTTAATGTGAGCCTTAATGTGACCCTTTCTTAATGTGACCCTTTCAACCCTATCATCTTGAGTCTATTTTGAGCCTTAATGTGACCCTTTCTTTCTAACCCTCTCCAAAAGCCTTCCAAATAAAGACCTTCCAATTAGTCTTTTAGAATGCCAAGGGAAGCACACAATAAGCAACAGTTGTTACACGACATAGAACAATGTCAAGTTGCTCGCACAAATTGCGAAAAAAAGGAGAAGAAGATAATGAATGAAAATGAGAGAGTCTTATTGGTGAAAACCCTCATGGGCACTGTAAGGCGATGGTAAGTAGAGATAAATAAATGAGAGAGACCGGTTAGTGAAAACCTTTCGGGGCACTACTGGTCAAAGGTGAGCTATGATTTGATACAAATGATTGTCACAAATAGGCCAACTTCACAAACAAAAGGGAACAACAAGAAGAAAGGGTAGATTTGTTGGATAGATTCGGCCGCTCAATCAAAATTGCATGTCATAATCATTAAAGTTGGCTACCATATTCAAAGGAGCCTTTTCTTTATTTCTTTCCCTGTAAAGTGGCATTTACAGTTAAATATTATCCCCTCTCACTTTTACATTGCATCATTTTGTCTATTGGCATTTTTATTTTTGAGTCAGTTTTTTTTTAAAAAACAACCGAGAAGTGATTTCAAAATCTGTTACCAGCTTTCCAATTATACTAAGAGAGTTCAATATCAGCACATCATAAAAGGACATACCAAGGAAGCAACAAGTACAATACGTTGTTGAGGTTAAACAAGATCTGAGGGTTCATGCAAATGGAAGTTCCAAAGCGAAAACTTTGTTGGTCTATATGCCTAGAAGCCAATAAAGAAAGGGCCAAAAAATTGGTCACTGTTTTCTAGAAGTGCAAAACAAAGGATGTGAGGCATACATGACATTGACAAAGGCACAAATCCATCTATGGTTTCCTCCGATAAGCCGAACAAGTTATTTCGAAGAAATCATAAAGGTCGCTAAGCAAGACTTGCGTAAAGGGAAAAACTGATAGTACCATAGGTACAAACTGATATCGGGCGCAAGATATTCAAGTTTGATTTTCAGAGGAAAAACCGCCTAAGCAAAGACTTGTTTTGTACACAAGGTTCATCAACACCTTACACATGCGGGTACGAAACAGTCAGGGGCGACATTAGAAAGCCAAAGTTTTCGAAACACTGTACAAAGCGTCCGAGCCTTTTGGTACCATTACTGGCAAACCGTTTCTCAAACAACGAGGTGGCTGCAGATTCAAACTGCTCAGGGCATTCAAGGCCAAAAACCGACCACCACTATTAAACTTACAAATCTTTCTTTGTTTGAATCAGGAAACAAAGCAGCATAGAAGTGAAGTTCTCAAAGTACGAATGTCACTAAAGGTAAGTTCTTCAAATCTCAGCTTTTTCTTTCTAGGCATGCCCATAATTACATCACCAGCCACTTCATTTTCCAGCATAAGGTACACCAGTCCTTAGTTGATATTCCATTTTGATATGGGGAACACCACTACGTAGTCTCATGTGCAGTATAGGGTGCACCAATCCCTAGATGTATTTTCCAATATAAGGTACAACAATCTTTAGTGAGGTTCCATTTTCATACAAAGTATCCTATCCCATAGTTACTTTCTCTCTAAGTGATACAAGGCGCCAACCCTTGGTTACATCCTCTCAGTGATACAGGGTGCCAACCCCTGGTCATATTCTATCTCAGTAATACAAGGTGTCAACCCCTGGTTATATTCTTTCTCTGTGATATAGGGCGCCAACCCGTGGTTACATTCTTTCTCTATGATACATGGTGTCAACCCCTGGTTACATTCCCTCCAAGTCCTTCAAACTCACACGTAGGAAATGCACTTCCTAGTTTGAGTCATTCCAATAGGAGACGCACTTCCTAACCAGAACCATTAATCCTAGGAGACGCACTTCCTAGTCCAAACCTTTCAACCCCATTCGTAGGAGATGCACTTTCTAGTTTGAGTCATTCCAATAGAATACGCACTTCCTAACCGAAACCATTAATCCTAGGAGACGTACTTCCTAGTCCAATCCTTTCAACATCATTCGTAGGAGATGCACTTTCTAGTTTGAGTCATTACAATAGGAGACACACTTCCTAACTGGAACCATTAATCCTAGGAGACGCACTTCCTAGTCCAATCCTTTCAACATCATTCGTAGGAGATGCACTTTCTAGTTTGAGTCATTACAATAGGAGACACACTTCCTAACTGGAACCATTAATCCTAGGAGACGCACTTCCTAGTCCAATCCTTTCAACCTCGCTCGTAGGAGACGCACTTCCTAGTTTGAGTCATTCCATTAGGAGACGCACTTCCTAATCTGTACCATCAAATCCTAGGAGACGCAGTTCCTAGTCCAAACCTTTCAACCTCATTCGTAGGAGATGCACTTCCTAGTTTGAGTCATTCCAATAGAATACGCACTTCCTAACCGAAACCATTAATCCTAGGAGACGCACTTCCTAGTCCAAACCTTTCAACCTCATTCGTAGGAGATGCACTTCCTAGTTTGAGTCATTCCAATAGGAGACACACTTCCGAACCGGAACCATTAATTCTAGGAGACGCGCTTCCTAGTCCAATCCTTTCAGCCTCACTCGTAGGAGACACACTTCCTAGTTTGAGTCATTCCATTAGGAGACGCACTTCCTAATCCGAACCATCAAATCCTAGGAGATGCACTTCCTAGTCAAAAAATTTCAACCTCATTCGTAGGAGATAACTTCCTAGTTTGAGTCATTCCAATAGGAGACGCGCTTCCTAATGAACCATTAATCCTAGGAGATGCAATTCCTAGTCCTAACCCTTCAACCTAATATTTGTAGGAGACACATTTTCTAGTTTGAGCCATTCTAATAGGAGACGCACTTCCTAATATGAACCATTAATCCTAGGAGACGCACTTCCTAGTCTAATCCTTTCAACCTCATTCGTAGGAGATGCACTTCCTAGTTTGATTCATTCCTATAGGAGACGCACTTCCTAATCGGAACCATTAATCCTAGGAGACGCACTACCTAGTCCAATCCTTTCAACCTCACTCGTAGGAGACACACTTCCTAGTTTGAGCCATTCCAATAGGAGACGCACTTCCTAACCGGAACCATTAATCCTAGGAGATGCACTTCCTAGTCCAATCCTTTAAAACTCACTCATAGGAGGCGCACTTGCTATTTTGAGCTATTCTAATAGGAGATGCACTTCCTAACCGGAACCATTAATCCTAGAAGACGCACTTCATAGTACAATCTTTTCAACCTCACTCGTAGGAGACGCACTTCCTAGTTTGAGTCATTCCAATAGGAGACGCACTTCCTAGTTTGAGTCATTCCAATAGGAGACGCACTTCCTACTCTGAACCATCAATCCTAGGAGATGCACTTCCTAGTCCAAGACTTTCAACCTCACTCGTAGGAGACGCACTTCCTAGTTAGAGTTAACCCTGCTCATTCTAATAGGATACGCACTTCCTAGTTTGAGTCAACCCTGTTCATTCTAATAGGAGACGCACTTCCTAATATGAATCATTTATCCTAGGAAACGCAATTCCTAGTTTGAGTCCTTGAATCTCGCAGTCATTCCAATGCTACCCATGGGAGATGCACCTCGTAGTCTAAGCTTTACCAGTTCTACTTCTAAGAGAAGCACACTCGATTCGGAGTTTTCAATATCATTTTTGCATCTTTCAAATAAAACAAGTTGATATGCAACTTTACCCAATAACTCACAAAATTTTCTCAGCGCCAAACTGGGGCAGAAAATTTTGTTCGTTTTGTTCGTCTTTGATGGCTTTGCAGGCCCCACCGTAGAGCACATGTATTGACGATTAAAGCTACCAGTTTTCATTTCTCAATCAGAAGAAAGAAGTCTTTCGATTGCGAGATAGTTGGAGTTAAATTTTACAATGTGTCACCAACCCGGCATCTCAAGATTCATCTTCTCAATCGGATCACGAAAGCAAGCAGCTGAGATTGAGAAATAATCTTTTCTTTAAAGAGCATCAAGATCCAATCTAAGTTCAACACAAGCGAGCAAGACAAGAATCAAGATTTGACTCCAGCAGACACATAGATAGGAATTTGTAACTCTTAGCCTGTAGTCACATGCAGTTCTTTTCTCTTTTTCTTTTGATGTAAGCAGCAAGTAACAGTAACAACAACAACAACAGCAACAGTCTTAACTCTAGTGTCTGGTAGTCCCAGCTACCAAAATTTTCTAGAACTACATTGACTTGATTCCTCTAAACAAGGATATGTAGGCAACCTCGGAAGCAAGGTTCTGTCACCATTTTTCAAAAACTGCTTCCATTGGAATGTGAGAAATAATTAGCCGTGGCATTCACTTTTCTTTGCACGATAACTCTTTATGTTCTCGAGCAAAGAGGGGCAACTGTGAATACCTAATTTTTAACATCTCCTACATTCATTAGTATTTTGTTATTTTAATTATTTTTCTCAATCTTTGTGTCTTTAATTGCATATTTCCTATCGTAAAAATACCAAAATAATAATAATATATAGTTCTTTCTTCATTTGTGCATTTTAGGAATTAACTAACTATTCAGTTGGTGAATTAATCTAGTTAATTGATTATGTGAATAAGTTATTTAATTAATTTATTTATTTGTGTAAATTTAGTTTAATAAGTAGGATTAAGAGAATTAGGCCAAAATTGAAATGATTTAAGTGGACAAAAGTGCAATGGCTAATCCATAAAAGGGCTCCCAGCAGATCACGAAACGGCGTAGTTTAGCACCTAAACTACGTCGTTTTATTAAGTGAAACCAAGACTCAATCTCAGCCGCCCATCTTCACTTGATCCAATGGCTAGAAATCAACTCTCACCTAGGTATTTAAAGCCTAAAATAGCTGAAATTTTGCTCCTATTTTTCCTATACTCTCTTTCTCCTCCCTCTCTTCTCTCTCGTTCCCTCTCCCTCTGCCCCGCCGCTGCCGCCCACCGGCTGCGGCCGTCGTCCAAACCACCCCATTTTTTCACCATCTCTTCCTCTCAACCACCTCTCCATGAATCCAAGCCTCATATCTTCTAAAATTCCACCAATCTCCATAAATCTAAGGAAATCCGAAACCCTAGGCCCTCTTTCTTTTTGAAATTCTCCGCAAACCAAACCATCTCACCCCACAATACCGACATCAACGGAAAGTGCTCTTGAAGACCTACTTATTGATGCCAACTTCACCAATAAACACCACTGTCCATCGCCGTCGGCCGCCTCACTGCCGTCGCCGCTCCACCGTCGGTCGATGGTCCCAACTCCTTTATAATTTATACCTTCCTCCTCCTCTTGTCCTCTTCTTTTCTTATCTCCATCCCAAAACCACCACTGTCGTACCTCAACCCCCACGCTGCCACCACCCACTACCGCCAGCCACTGCCCAAACGCCTCTGTCCACTTCTATAAGCCACCATGCCCCAGGTTTCTTGCTTCCTCAAGCCACGTACCCGTCTTTCGTCATATGGTGACTAAGTTGGAAAGAAACCTCGAGTCCGGTGGCTGTAGTTCATCCTCCTGGTGGTGTAAGACGAGCAGATTTGAGTTCATGAAGTTAGGTATCAATCCAAGACCTCATCAACTTCTTTGTAGTTCTGGTTTTGTTAGCATTTAGAATTAAGGCTTAGGTTCTGATAATCGACGATTCAGTTTGTTTATGTTATTAGTAGTGTTAGTCGTCGCTTGTTGATTTTGACTTATTGTGTTAGTTCATTGTTTCAATAAGATCTTGTATAATTGCTGCTCGTGGCGTTTTTGGTTCAAATTTGTAACTTTTTAGTTTCTGATTGTCGTGTTTAATTCGTCGCACTAATTAACTAAAGTTTAGTATCTTGGCAGAATCACTTGTCAATTAGTTGCTCATTTGTTTAAGCTATTGTCCTAGTTAGTTATCTGTTAAGTTGCTGAAATCTAAAGGTTCTAGTTCTATTTTTTTTTCTTTTCCAGTTTGTTTGTGGTTCAAATGCAATTATCTGTTTGGTGATTTGTTCAAAATCAGTAGGGGATGCTATTGATATTGGTTTGTGAAGAGTTAAAATAGGAATGATTGAGTAGAGTACATAGTTGGTTGCTTTTACTGTTGAAGCATGCATAGAGTAAAACTACTCTCTTTCTTGTGTCTGAAATTGGAGAAAAAGACAGTCCTTTATCACTCATTGGGAAGATTTTTGGTTTAACTCAAAACGTAGTCCCTAACGTCTTCCTCTCTTACAAAAGGAGGGTTTTTTCTTCACTTTAAAGGAGGGAAAACATTAGAAAAAGAGGGCTGGAGATAAAAATTTCAGCAGCCTATCTCCTTTGAATACTTTTCTAGAAAAGAGCAAAAGTCTTCCAAAAAATATAAAAAGTTTGAAGTTGGTTTGTAGTTCTTTCTTCTTTAAAAAGCCGTTGAGTTTCAAGGTGTCTTCTGGGCTGTTTCACTGATGTTTTTGTTGGTTTTGAGTTGTGTTTGATAGCTGTAAGTTTCAACAAAGTTCATCACTTTTGTTTGCTTCCGGATCCGCGACCTAGGTATTCTTTTTAACTTTGTAATGTAGTCTCTTTGAGTTCTAATAAAAAGAATAATGCTTGAAGTTCATTTTAATAAGCTTGATATGATTTTTCGCATAATCTTCTTGAACCATGAGCATGTCCTAGCTATATGTCTTTTTGTTCTATTTATAATTAATATGTTGTATGTTTTGAAATTAGTTTATCTCTTGTTGTTAATGATTAGTTCAAAGTTGCGTTTAAATGTGTTACAATTTTAGTAGCTAGATCTACCCTTTTGATTTAACATAGTTTTCTATAGCGAAAAAGAAAAGAAAGGCAAAATCTGCATAGTGATTTTACTTATTCAAGTTGTTCATAGTTTGTAGTAAGACAAATAAGCTAAAGAATATTTGGTTCTTAATTCAAAGTCATGTAAGAAATTTTCAAGCTTTTGCTTATTTCGTACACGGTGAAAATTATCCACCAATCGTCCATCCTTTCCCTTATTATTCTTTCTTTCATATTTGTTGTTTTAGTTTGTTTTTTTCATGTGATTGGAAGCATGATTAGAAGCCTATTAAGTATTTTCTTTGCTACTATTTTCTTTGTTCAAAGTATTTTTTATGTTCGCGCTTCCAATTTACTTAGATCTAGCTTATATTTCTGTAACAAATGATTTTAACTTCATATGTTGTTTAGTAAGTAATGTTTCATAATTAAAATATTGAGAAGTATTTTTTTTTCTTTTCCCATAACTAATTAAAAGTTTGTTTTTAGTTAATGACAAAATAACGTAAATCCTTTTATAACCAAGCACTAGGCCAATTTTAGGTATAAAAATAATTCTTTTAAAATATTTAGTTTGTATTAGTTTCGTTATTTTAATTAATAACGCAATAATAAGAATAAGGTTATAAATTAATCCAATATCATCTAATTATCTATATGCGGACTAATTTTCTTCACGTTATATAGAAGTTTATCTTTTCACAATAGGGATGAACTAACATTTTCAATAATTAATTTTGTCTTAACCGATGTGTCACGATCCGAATTTTCCTCCGAACGGTCTCGTGACGGCACCTAGTCTCTAAGACTAGGTAAGCCTAAAATATGCGGAAAATAAGACAACATAACAATAAAATAGAAAAGGAGAAGAATATATATATGTAACTTAGCCGCTCGACATTCACAACTCTTACTTTCCCAAAACCTGGAACGCCACAAAATCACATGCTTTGTACTACTATAGCTCTATACAAAGGAATAAGGAAAATGTATCAAAATATCTCCTATATCTATACGGAAGTGAAAGGGGACTCATGAGATTCTGCGGACACGACAGAATTACCTCGCGGTCTCCTGGGCAGCTGCTAAGATGCGCCTAGCCACGGTATGGTGTGCTGGTACCTGGATCTGCACATGGGGAAAAACATGCGCAGCAAAGGGCATGAGTACTCCACATTCGGTACTCAGTAAGTGCCAAGCCTAACCCCAGTCAAGTAGTGACGAGGTCAGGTTGAGGCTCTACTGAGTTTTAAAATAAGTCAGTTATAAGTTAAAGCAGTAATATATAAATAAGCAATAATAAACAGAATTAACGAGAATGGGAAAGGAATAATGAAAGAAGGATAGCTCTCGGATCAGCACATCATATAACTCAACAGTAAATATGCAATGCAGTACATGGGGAAAGCTCCCGGATCTCTGTCTGTAATCCCAATTTAAATATGCGATTTAGTATAGGGGGAAAGCTCCCGGATCTCGGTCCGTAGTCTCAATATAAATATGCGATGCAGTACAGGGGAAAAGCTCCCGGATCTCGGTCCGTAATCACAATTTAAATATGCAATGCAGAAGCCTATCGGATACGGTTTAATTTAACAGTTCAAGAAAACAACAGGAAAGAATAAGGTAAAACTACCTAAGCATGGTGCAGTTAATAGCAAATAAGAGGAATTCAAGTAAGGACAGGTAAGCATGCTTATTCCTACGCTAACTACTAAGTTATAACATAAAGCGGTATTATAGCAATGAAAATGAGTCATGTCATGGAAGGAAAGAGTGAAAATTTAGCAATAATGACCCGTGTACGCACTCGTCACCTCACGTACACGGCGTCCACATAACCAAATCAGTATAAAATGCCTAAGGAAAATCCCCAACACAGAGTTAGGCAAGCCACTTACCTTGACTGCGCTAATCAGCTCAATACCACTCTCTTGCCACGAGTATCCGACTTCGGGTGGCCCAAATCTATTCAATTCGATTGCATAATGTAAATATCACTTCAAGGAAACAAAATAACTAATAAGTTCGAAGCTAATACGCGAAATTAGGAAATTCTCCCAAACGGTCCCTCGGGCCCACGTCTCGGAATCGGGTAAAAATTATATTTTCCGGACCCCCATTCACTCACGAGTCTAATCATATAAAAATCTCTCAAATCGGATGTCAAAAACCCACTCAAAACTCAATAAATTGCTCTATGAAGTTTATCAAACTTTTCCCAAATTTTCCACCCAAATTTGAATTCTAAGGACCAAATTTAAGTTATGAATCATGGAAATTGATCTAAGTTGGGTGGAAATCACTTACCCAAGTTGCCCAGGTGCAAAAGCCTCCAACAATCGCCCCTCCCGAGCTCTCAAATTCAAAAATGGTGAAAATAGCATAAACCCTCGGATGTTGATATAACAGCCCAGGGGTTTCGCACCTGCGACTCCATGATCGCACCTGCGGTGCCGCACTTGCGGAATTTCCATCGCAGGTGCGGAAATTCATTAAGCACTCTGGGATCGCACCTGCGGATGTTGGGTCGCAGATGCGCTCCGCACCTGCGGATGCCCCTCCGCACCTACAAGCCTGGCCTACCTGGACTATTCCCGTACCTGCGTGTTCACCTTCGCACCTACGGGTCTGCACCTACGGGTCCGCACCTGCGGGAAAACCATCGCAGGTACGAGACACTAGAACTAGCAATGGTTCAGCAGCTCTCAAGGTTCTAAATTCACCCGTTGGGCATCCGAAACAACCCTGAGCCCCCCGGGACCTCAACCAAACCTACCAACTGACCCTAATACCTCATTCAAACTTGGACGCGCCTTAAAAACACATTTCATAACATCAAAATCATCCAATATGCATAGATTCAAGCCTAAGAACTTATGAAATTTCTAAAATTCACATTCGATGCCGAAACACGTCTACACTCGTCCGAATGACCTAAAATTTTGCACTCATGTCATAATTGACATTACAGACCTGTTGTCACTTTCGGAATTCCATTCCGAGTCCGATATCCAAATTTCACCTATCGGTAAAAATCGCCGAAATTCTAACTTTCACCAATTCAAGCTTGAATCTACAACCGACCTCGAAAACACATTCTGAACATGCTCCTAACCCCGAAATCACCTAACAAAGCTAACGAAGTTGACGGAATTCTATTCCAAATCCGTCATCACACAGTTCTATCTACGACCTAATTTCAAAAGCTAAAAATCCACATTTAAGGACTATGTGTCCAAAATTACTCCGGATTTCACCACTCAACGCTCCGACAAGTTCCAATAGCATAATTAGACATGGGGAGAAGCAGTTATTAGGGGATCGGGGCGTTAACTCTCAAAACTACCGGCCGAGTTGTTACACGATGTCGGGAAGACTCGTTTCAGAATAAAGACATAAAAATGGCAAAGTCGTGAGGGCACGTCTTGTTCCAATACTTTCAAATAAATAAAAGTTGTATTTATTTAATTTCATGTAGGCTCCACTTTTAGGTGCGACACACGAACCAAGTTCGGGGATACTCGGCTTGGTTAGTGCAAGCTAGGGTCGGGGATACTCGTCCTAGTTTGAGATCAACGAAGTCATCAACAATAAAGGCGGACCTAGGCAAAACATGAAAATCTAATAAAAGCACAGTTTATCCAAAAATTAACTCAAGCCAATTTTAGTCAATAAAAGCGACCGTGTTTGAACCACGGGACTCGGGGAATGCCTTACACCTTCTCCCCGGTCAACAAAATTTCTTACCCGGACTTTGTTTTCGCAGACCGATAAAAATAGAGTCAAACCTTCCTTTGACTAGGGATTAAAAAAAAAGGTAACTTGAAACACCGAAAAATCAATTCCAAGTGGAGACTTTGTAAATAAGATAATCCCTACTCAAATTTATCACTTTAATTGGAAAAACTCTTTAACCCTCATCCACACACATATCCATCATCTTTCGGGGGGTAGAAAAGGGGTGTGACAGACACGAGTTTTGATATTTGAAGATTTGAAAATTTATAAGTTTGATCTTTGGTTTGATTCATCGTTTTGGTGTTTTTTTATGTGATTTGAAACCTCGAGCGAGTCCGTGTTAGGTTATATGACTTGTTTGTGTGTTTGGACGGGGTCTCGGGGGCCTCGGGTGTGTTTCGGATGGCCTTCGGGTCAATTTTCTTCTATTCTTCATTTTTGATTCTGTCTTCTGGTTTTTCTTTTATGCGATCGCATAGGCATAGACGCAATCGCATAGTGTTCTGTGACCCGCCCAAATTTTACTTTTCGTGATCACATCATTCCACACGCTATCGCATAGCACATTTTTTGGTCAGTAAATAATTTCCTTCTATGCGATCGCATCAGTCCTTACGCGATCGCATAGCACATTTTTGGTCAGTGAATATTTTCCTTCTATGAGATCGCATCAGTCTTTACGCGATCGCATAGCACATTTTAGGCCAGTAATTATTTTTCTCTACACGATCGCAATGCTTAAAAATCTAGGCAGACAAATTATATTCCAAAATCGAGGGTTAGGCCATTTTTATCATATTTTGACTTCTAGAGCTCGGTTCTTGGCGATTTTTTATGGGGTTCTCACACAAATCGAATGGGTAAGTGTTCTTCAACTAGAATTGAATATATTCCATATTTTTATTTTTATTTTTATTTTCATCATTTAATTTGTGTTTTGAGTTGAGAAAAATGTTGGTTTTGAAAGAAAACTTCTAAAATGAAAAATCGTGAATTGAGGGACCAAATGGTATCAGAATTTGATAAATTTTGTATGGTTGAACTCGTATCGGAATGGGTATTCATATTTTGTAAATTTGTCGGGTTCCGAGGTGCGGGCCCAGGGGTCGACTTTTGGGTTGATTATTATAATTTTTGTAAAGATTGAAACTTTATTATTCGGAATAGTTCCTTATACGATTTATGTGTGTTTTGGAGTTGTTATAGTTGGACTTGAGCCGTCCGGAGGTCTTTATGCCCGAGAAGTCTGTTTTAGAGTACCGGGTTGTCGTCTTTGAGGTAAGTATCTTGCCTAACCTTGTGTGGAGGAATTACCCCTTAGGATTTGAGTCTTATATGCTGATTGTAGCCGTGTACACGAGGTGACGAGTGCGTACTCAGACCTATTTGCAAATATGTTGGTCTTTTAGGGTTCTTAGGTCCTTATACTCCTCTGTATGAAATTGTAATTGCTATGAATGCGTTCTTGATTGCTAATTTCATCCTTTCCTGCTTAAATTAGAATTACTTGCTTTTAGATTTCCCTGGTTGATTATCTGATCTTAAACTTGGCTGAAGATTTTACCTCTTCTATCATTATGTTATATGTTTCTTCATAAACTGCCTACTTAGCTAGAATTTGTATCATCTCGCCCTATAATTGTTTAGCAGTAATTGGAATATCTATTCGTTGGTGTCAAGCATGCCCGTGAGTCGTATATTGTGATTTATATTATTTTTTCTTAAGTTCTACTTAGGTTTAGTTAGATAATTATCCATGTTGGTGGTATTTCCTTGGTGTTGCCTATTATTGAGCATTGGTTCAAGTTGGGTTTTATTCTGTGAAGCTAATTGTTTAAGCGAGATTGGTTATAGTTGTTTCCCTTGCCGGGATGCTTTGGTTTGTTATTGTTGACTTGAATACTGTGGATTCGTTGTTATGTCTTATTTTTCTATGGTTAAGTTGTGTTCTTTACGCTCATTATTTTCTTTCGGTGGTTATTCCTTGTGAATGAGTTCTACTGTGCTGGTGACTTAAGTTCTTGATTTGATTGGCCGTCGTACCTAGCATTTTTATCTTTTGTTGCCTTGTGATTGTTGTGGCGATGTACGATGTTTCTGTCTTGTTGTGGTTGTAATCTCTGTTGGTTGTACTGCATATTTAAAATGGGACTACGGACGTATTCCGGGAGCTTTTCCCATGTACTGCATATTTAAATTGGTACTACGAACGTATTCTGGTAGCTTTTTCCATGTACTGCATATTTACTTTGGGACTAAAGACGTATTCCGGGAGATCCCCCTGTACTGCATATTTATTTTGGGACTACGGACGTATTCCGGGAGATCCCCCTGTATTGCATGACAAATTCTGAGCTACGGACAGAGTTCCGGTAGATTTATCTTGAAGAGATTATGATCGAAAGAGATATATTGAAAAGTAGAGCTGAAAAGCATTTATCTTGAAGAAAACTATGTCTGAAGGACTTTTATTTCAAAGGTATATTTGAAAAGCATTTGTCTTGCAGAAAATGATATTTGAAAGACATTTATCGGGGAACTATATTTGAAAACCATGTATTTTGAAGGAACTATGTTTTGAAGATTTCTCTTTCTAAATATATATATATATATTCGGAGAAAGTATATTTCAAAGAAAACTTTCTATTTGAAATGATTATATTCAGAGCTTTCAATATAACCTTACAGGTGAAGGTTTACACTCGAAGTATTTTCCAAAAACACTTGGGGTTGTTGGCTAAGTCTTGACGTGGAAACTGTTGCAGTGCTGAATTATTACTTGTTCTTGTTGTATTGTGAGTTCCGATTTTCGGGTTGCGTTCCCATCCCTCCTTCTGTGTATTACCATGATCTTTCGTTGTATTTTACTGTATTTTCCTTCCGCTTGAACTTGTTATGTGTTAATCATATTGTGTAGTCATTAAATAGACGTCATTTTCTGTTATTCCTACATTTATGTCTGTTTGATTTATTAGACCAATGGGTATCCTGACTAGTCCTCATCACTACTTCACCGAGGTTAGTCTTGATACTTACTGGGCACCGCTGTGGTGTGCTCATTCTACACTTCTGCAAATTTTTGTGCAGATACCAGGTTTTGCATAGTGGTTGATCGATAGCTAGCAGCGTGGTTGCTGTTATGGAGACTCAAGGTAAAACCGCTCCAGCGTTCGCGGTTTCGGAGTCACCCTCTTATGTTCTGTTTGCACTATTATAATTATTTCTGAACAATGGTATTCTTAGGAGTTTTCTTGTAACTTCTTTAAAGCTTATGACTTGTACTTACCGGGTTTTGGAAAAAGTGTAAAGTGCTGAGATTTATTTCAAAAAGCACTTAATCGATTCTTGTACTTTAATTGATGTTTGTTAATAATAGGTTTGCCTAGTCCTTAAGACTAGGTGCCGTCACGTTACCCAACGGAGGGAAACTTGGGTCGTGACAAGCTCATTCGGGGATTGAGGTAGTTGTTCGGCGTTCACAGCATGCCCTCTTTCCCTTCCTATTCTGTTGATTTTAGCTATTTCCAAACTTGTATTAGTAATGAAATGGTATCACATTGTATCACTCTTTAGATGCCCATGACGGTTGACTCAAGATGTTTAGGTTGTGTTTAGACTTTTGCTTATTTTTATTGTTGGAAATGCTTAAAAGTAGAACTTTAATGGAATATGAGATACATTATGCTTTAAACGTAAAGTCTTATTTGTTATTCTCGGTAGATTCGCTAGCCTAGTATCATGATAGGCGTCATCACGGCCAGTTTAGGTTTGGGGTCGTGACAACAGTCAACTCTTGTTTTTGGCACATCTACTCCTTCAGCATTCTTCTTCATGGTAGCCAGGGGACCATCAGTGACAATATCTCATAGCTCATAGTCCTCTCCTATGATATGGTCTTTTATTCTGTTTTTTCCACCAGGAGTAGTATTGGCCATTGAAGAATGGTGGCCTAGCAGTTGATTGTCCTTCCCAATTTTCAGGTGGTGTACTCATCTTGATCTTCTCCTAAGGTGTTAGCCTCTTCAAGGATAACCCCCTCTGATAGAAATTGATGTTTTAACTTCAATACCACACAGGAGGGGGGTGATTTGTATGGTGTCCAATTTTTCGCCTAAACTGATTATGGAACGACCTGGTTCTTCTAAGCGTTCTTTAACCTACTATTGTTGAAATAGTAAATGCGAAAAGTAAAGAACACAAGAATTTTACGTGAAAAACACCTGGCTCAAAAGGTGAAAAAATCACGACCTACTTCCAAGTAGGATTTTCCCAAACTCTCCACTAAATCATTGAGCCAAAAATTGCATTTACAAAAATACTTTTGTAAACCTAGGACTAACTCTAATCCCGTTGTAGCAAACAACCTCTAATTGTTGCGACAACTTCAAGTTAACTCTACTTGAATACTCTGAGTACCTATTACAATTGCCTCTAGATAAAGCTGAAAGGTACAATATGAAAACACCTACTCCAATTAAACTAGAATAAAAGACAAACATTTGGAACTGGTTCTTCTGTCTAGTTTATGTAGTTTCAGGTTTACACACTTGAATCACACACGGGTTGCTATTTTGCTCTCAATTCCTGTTTAACTTCTGTGTTTGTGCATGCCTGTAAAATGAGAACATCATGCATTATATAGAGTTAGTAAATGAAGAAATAACTAGAGTTCTAATGCTACTCTTCCTTGGTGGAAGAATGCTAGTTGATCTCAACTTCTAACTCCTTCCTTTGTCTTGGATAGTGTTCTCTTTGATTAAGGAGTCCTTCTCCTTATCAATTATGCAATATTTTCGATTAGGAGATATCAATTATACCATGTTAAGTTTATCTCCTTCACATGTATCTCACCTGCTACTCTGCCTGTGTCGAATGTGCTCGTGTCTATGCACACAAGGGATGAACCTAATTCATACTTGAGCTTCCTTTATCAATTTTCAAAACTAACCTTCACTTGAGCCTAACACATATCACTTTGCTCATTACGGGAAAGCAGCGTTTGAAAACAGGGTTTGCAAATTTGGATTTGCCAATGATGTCACTCTTTGTAATTCTCTATACCTTAGGAATTCAAATGTGATGTAAATTTCTGATTTTCCAACATTTCAGAAAGATAATTTTTCATACGTGTGTGGTCACTTAAGCCGGTGTTTAACTTGAGCTTGATAAATAAACTGCAATCAATTGATCATTAAAACACAAAGCACTTAACACAGTCCAAAGAGGGTGGACCGAAGAAACAGAGGTTGTTTATCACTCTCTTGAACACTACACGATGTATAGTTAGTAGGAGATTGAATTTAAGGAAAAATTTCAAAGAGAGCTTTAGAATTTTTTATCCCTATTCGTTCGAAGACATTCTTTAATTAATTGTATTCGAGTTTCGTGAAAGGCTCAAAGCAATTATCATTTGTGAAAGGGCAACCAAAATATGTCATAATCAATAGATTGATATAATTGATAAAAAGTGATAGTGAAAAGAAATTTTATACTATTAAATTAATTGCGATAGCGCTTATTGAATAAGTTCAAATACATTCATAGCGTTAAATATCCTTACTTGATGACATTCCCCGGATCTAAAACCGCTCGTTGAAGTCTTTATTTACTAAACAGTAAAGACAGAAAAAAAAGTAGTACTACTCATTGATTAAGTAATAATGGTTGGTCTTTAAGTTTAGTATAGCTTAATTTTAAATTTGATGTAGCTTAAAGAGAGTAAATGAAAAATGGTGGGAAAAGAAATAGAGGGAAGTGAAATTTTGAATTAGTGCACTTTGTCCCTCATTGGAAGAAGGAAAGAAAATCTATGTGTATTTACAGAGAAGCTCTTCTTCTAGCTCTTAAAGAGTTGAGAAGAAGGCAAGTCTCGCGTTGTCGTCGTCGCTCGGCTCGGCTTCGGCTTCGGATTTGGTCAAAGACTGATTGATACTTGTTCTTTCCCGGATTATTTTAAATCCGTTTTTTAATCTTCCCGCAATATTCATACCTGTTCCAACATCTATGGGTGTTCTGAAAGGTTGCAAAACCTTTTCAGAAACAGTACAAAATTGGCTATTTAAATATGTCTTGAATCCCAGAATTTTTACTTACGAAATTTTCTGATCTTCTTCTTCTTCTTCTGCACAAAATATTCTGTTTTACGACCATCGAGTGGTTCGCCGATCATCAGAGTTTTAGGTACCGATACGCTGGTGAGTTAAATCGTTCTATCCTGGGAGGATATATTCCAAAATCTCGGATACTTGAGGGGAATAATTTCCTTAAGAACACACTATGTATTCAGTGGGTTCGGTTTATTCATATACTGTTTTTAGAATTTATTTTGACGTTCTACTCCTACTAACTTTCTGTTTCTGTATTTTCAGAAAGTTTATTGTTTTATTTATTTTATAGCTATACAGAATACTAACAACAATTAAGTACGTCATTTAAAAGTTTCAAATTATATAGTAAAACTAGTTTTACTTCTCTGTATATATAAATACTCATACTAGAAGAAGACACTAAGGGTGAGAGAAATAACAAAACTAAGGTTATTCTTCTGTTTCTCTCTCTGTGTCTATAAAACTATAATCTTTTGAAGGCATGATTATGAGAAATGTTGGATTGAGGATTGGCTGGACATTCTTGACACTCTTCATCTGTATTCTAGTAAGTCTGTTGGTGCTTCTTCTGCACCACACAAATGCGGCAAATGCACATAATCCACGGCCTTATCCACATAAGAGCTGCAACTTTTTCAGAGGAAGTTGGATTGAAGATGAAACGTATCCTCTTTACAACTCAACTCATTGTCCTTTCATTGAACATGAATTCAACTGCCAAAGAAATGGTCGCCCTGATAAAGCTTACCTTAATTACAGATGGAAGCCCCATGGTTGTTCCTTAACAAGGTACTCCTCTACCTATCTCTCTATGCCTTAATTTCACTACGAGTTTATGTTTTATATATTGTGTAAATAATTTTAACACTATCACAATAAGGTAATTCACAACCTCTGACCTTTCATATTAGTCTAATATGTTAACTTGGATGTAATGATCCCCTATAGTTAAATTGAATTTGATAACGTAAAAGCTTTTTTTATACTGTTGAATCGGGTGCACATAATTTAAACTCTTGTACTAATAAAGGCATATATTAACTTGTAGAACATTTTGGTTTTTCTTAAATCTTTCTAGAAAATGGTTGAACCCAATCTTTCTAGATCGAAAGACAGAAGAAGATGGATGTCACGTGAGCTGTGATATTGTAATTTTTTTTCTAATAGGTAATAATATGGAGACACGTTACAAGTCCAGAAAAGTGGTAGGCACAATGATATTCTGAAAGAAATCTCGAAAGCCAAAATGCAATCTTCGCTTTGCCTTGTAATTGGCCAATAATTTCTCTGTTTTTGCTCCACAAAATGTTTCCCTTTTTCGCTTCGACGTTTTCAACTCCATCCTCGGGTTCACAATAAATGACCAACGTCCATTAAAAAAATATTAAATTTTATATAAAAATATATATTATGACTAAATTATCCCTAATTAAAGATTTAATGTGAGAAGTAAGAAAACATTTTAGAGATATGTACATATAAATTATTTTATAAAAACAAATTGAAGTCTTTCTTGATTATATAACGGGACACTTATTTTGAACCAAAACGAAAAAGGAAACTGATCACTTATTGTGAACCAGAAAGAATTATTATGAATCGGAGAGAGTATTTGCTAAGGGCAGTTTTGTTCAAAGATAAGTTATAATGTGAGTACACTTATATAATAGTTCTCCCTTTTTGTTCCAACTAGATAATAAACGCCTGAATATAATTTAACATGGCATGTTATTTTCTTGCATTGGATTGGAGTGAGTTACATGACTGACATAGGTCATGGGTAGGAGCGGGAAACTATCGGGTCGGTCGGATATAGTTCGGGTCGAAAACGGATAATGAAAAAACGGATAAATTATTCGAACCGACACATATTTAATACGGATAAAAAAGGATTAACCGGAGGATAATATAGATAACCATATTATGCATGACTTCTTGCATATGATCGCTTTTGGAAAACTTTTTAGTCCCCCTAACTTAAGGAACCCCCAATTTGAGGTTTTACAAATGTAAAAGTAAGACTCATTGGTTATCCATTTGGTTACTCATTGATTATCCATTTTCTAAATAATAATATGGTTCTTATCCATATTTGACCTGTTTTTAGAAAATTTATTATCCAACCCATTTTTTTAGTGAATAATATAGGTGGTTAATATTTTTTCTTTTAACCATTTTACCACCAGGGTATGGTCAGACCAACTTGCTAAATTTTCGTTTTTATCTTCGTTGAATTAGTTAAAAAAGCTCATGCATCCCAACATGCTAGCTTTCAGTTCTTATCTTTGTTAAAGTAGGTATAAAGTTCAAATCATAAGGATCCCTCTATTATTTACTAGAGTACTATTTTAAATAATCGATTTAGTGGCGTGCATGTCCAAAATTAAAGAAATGACAACTCTAGTGGATTCTTCAAAAGATGGCTACTTTTTGTCTTTATACAGATTTGATGGACGAGCATTCTTGAAGAAATTCAAAGGAAAAAGCATCATGTTCGTAGGAGATTCTCTCAGCAGAAACCAGTGGCAGTCACTTGTTTGCCTTCTTTACACATCAGAGCCAAAAGCCAATTATAATGCAACCAGAGTTGGCGATGTCTCCATTTTTACCTTTTTGGTAATTCCCTTTTTCATTTCTCTTAAATAATAACATTTGTTCTATAGTTAGTTCTCACAAAATTATAGAAACTAATAAATTTGAAGTAAAGAGTTTCAATATTTGTGCTTTAATAATTATTTTCATTATCTAAAGTACACTGATTCGATGTCATATTTATCTTTATACATAATAATTCCACCTTGTGATTATGAAGGGTTTGGCTGGATTGCTAAAGCCTAATTAATCAAAAGTTTTGGGGGCCTCAAATGTGAAATTGACTGAAAACGAACTGATTCAGTAACCATGTAAGTGGGTATAGAAAAAGAACATTTTTTTTCTTATAACCGAGCTGTTCCTATAGTGACATATGAACAATTTGCTCACGTATCCTATCTAATTTGTTAGATCTTTCAGTGTCAAAATTATCAGTTTGGCCTTCATGGATTAAATTATTTGTTGGAACTGTCTCAACAGATTTATTAGATAGAAATCTTTTTTGTATATTTAATTTGGGTATGGAAGAATCCCTCAATTACATGTTTAATTATATTTCTTGGTGAAATACACAGAATATTTTGTTAAATGATAGTAATAATGAGACTCGAAATCAGGACCTAAACAAATTATACTGAACCGTGGCCCTTTCAGGATTTTGGAGTGAAAGTGATGTTGGACCGGAGTGTATATTTGGTGGATGTTGTGAGGGAAGAAAAAGGCAGAATTTTGAAACTAGACTCAACTGAGGGTGGCAACTTATGGAAAGGAATTGACGTGCTTATATTCAACACTTGGCATTGGTGGAACCGCAGAGGAATCGCTCAACCGTTAGTTCACACTTTACACTAATTGGCTTATTAATTACTTTTATTAGTTGGTGTTTCTCACAATTATTCCGTGTTCACGTAGGATCTAAAGAAGGGCACTTATTAATTACTTTCACTATACATATATAATCTTAAAGAGTCAAAAATTTCGCTATTTTTCTTTATCTTGCAGATGGGATTACATTAAAGCAGGAGGAAAATACTACAAAGACATGGATCGTATGGTTGCTTTTGAGAAGGCCCTACATACATGGGCCAAGTGGATCGATACCAATATAGATCCTTCAAAACAATTGGTTTTCTTTCAAGGAATTTCACCGTCACATTACAAGTAAGAGTAATTAAAAGACACACCACTCTCATTTACTATACATTTTATTTTATGGGTTCAACGGAACGCATCATTTTTAACACAACACTAAGTTTAAGTCTTGAATCAATCTATGTTCATGTGTCAAAAGAATTTGTTAATTTGATCAATCTATCATTTTGTTTTCTCTTTCTTTTCAACAACAGTGGTTGTGGCGGAGCCACAATGAACCAAGGGTGTCAAGCGACACTCATTACCGAAAAATTACTGCTAGATAAATTTTTTTATGAATATTTATTATATGTTGACTCCCCTTGACTTTTCGATGCATCTTTGATGAAAATTCTGGCCTCGCTAATGAACAGTGGTACTGATTGGAATCAACCTGGCGTGAAATCATGCTCGGGGCAGAGGCGGCCGCTAAGTGGATCGATATATCCAGCAGGTCTACCTCCAGCATTAAGGGTGCAGAAAAATGTGTTGAGAACAATTGAGAAGCCAGTGACATTGCTTGATGTGACTAACCTTTCATTACTACGTAAAGATGGGCATCCTTCAATTTATGGGATGGGTGGGAGAACAGGAATGGACTGCAGTCATTGGTGCCTAGCAGGAGTTCCTGATACTTGGAATGAAATACTCTATAACCTTATTCTTTGACTGCTATTTTGTGCCTTGTTAATTATTCAAGCACTTGACTGATTCGTGGAACCACAGAAAAACAAAAGTATTAGTTATTACAATGAGAATATACCCGAGGAAAAGTTGAGAAAATAATAATAGCACTATACAATTTCCTGACAAATTTTGAGTTCATTCTCTATTCAGATCACACCAAAAGTTTTCATGTTTTTTATATGGATCACTTTAAAACTAATATACGTGGTAAAAGCAGAACTCAGTTACTCCCTCCATTTCTTTTAGCTTGATTTGGCTAAAAGTTTAAGAATATAAAGAAATTTTTAAATCTTGTGGCCTTAAACTAAAAGTGCACTTAACTTACCAAAAGTAAAATTTGAATTTTGTAGTCTTAAATATGTCATGTCATTCATTTAAAAGAGCGTCATTATAGTAAAATGAGAATGTTGGAATTAAAAATTTACTAAATAAAAAATGACATTTTCTTAAAGCAGATTGAAAAGAAAATAGTACAAATTCAGATAGAGGGAGTACTATACAAATTCATTTGTTGCACCCTGAATATCAAATGGACTACAAAAATAGGAAGAAAATAATTCGACTTACAAGAAAAATACGATTAAAAGAAGGAATAGTTACCTCCTATAGCAAAGGTTGATACCTTATTTATTTTAAATAAATACCTTTTTAAAAAGTTATATTTCATAGTTACCTTTTGATTTTTTATAGTTAAATATCTATTTATGATCATCTCCTACCCTTAAGCCATAAAATAAGTTTTGTATTATTTTTCTTTCTCCCCTCAAATTTCTCTTATCCCCTACCCCATATCTATCCCCCCTCGTCTCTCTCTACTTACCGATGTCTTCTCCTCCGTCCGACGCTGAAGCAATTGCCACTGTCACCGTTCGAAGGTGGTCGTTATTCATTAATACCGCCGCCCTTGTTTTTCTTATCTAAATGTCAAATGCATGCTTTTCTTTGTGATAATCGTTGGAAACCAAATGGAAACTTAGGACGTCGTCTGCTTCTCCTAATTATTACTCATGCCGTGGTTTCTCTCTTTTCCATTAACTTGTCAAATTAATTGTCGTAAGCGGATGCGAAACGGTGACGGCGAGCGAGGACTGGATATTGATGTTGTTTCAACGAGATGATATTAGGGTTGTTCTTGTTCAAAGACGACGGAGTTGGGGGCTGAGCAACTTGAATTTTCTGTTAATATATTTCAATGTATTCATTGTATCTCGTTGTATTTCCATGTATTCATTGTCTTTTTTTTCATTGTATGTCAATGTATCTCGCTGCATTCTATATGTATTTCATTGTATTTATTGTCTCTTTTTTTTTCATTGTATTTCAATGTATCCCGTTGTATTCTATGTATTTTATTGTACACTGTCTCGCTATATTCCATGAATATATTCATATATTTTTTTTTAATTAATATAATTTATGTATTCAGATGTATTATATAATTTCTCTGAAGATTGCTATATTTTTGGGGTATTGTTTTGTTGAGAATCTTTTTTATAACTGGAAATACAAAATTTGTGTGTTATAATTGAGTTTGTTGAGTTATACTAGGAGTCTATTATGTTAATTGATTCACTTGTCATTTAAAAACAGTGTAATCCCCTGTTTCACGCCATGAATACAGTCGAATACAAAAATCTGTCTAGCTGTAACCCCCTGTTTCACGCCTAGAAATGCTACTATATTCATGAATACAGTAGCTTAAATACATCGAATACACTCTAAAAAATCTGAAAACATAATTATAGTAAGTAATATAGTAAATGGTAACTACAATTAACTAATAACCACTAAATAATAATGGTTTGTGAAAATTTCTCTTTTTAAAAGAAGCCTAAGTTATTTGGAGTGGGCCATCCCCTTTGAAAGTGGACTAGAAGTCATATGGCTAGTAGTCCAAAATTTTAAAGCCCAACAAAAAGCAAAATAGTGTGTATTACTATGCATGGGAATGTTGCACTATACAAGCGGGCAATATTATGGAGATCCAGTTTAAAATAAAGTATGAGGTGACATGTAATATCATTTGGTAGCCATATGGTCCAAATGTTGGAAATAAATAAAGCAAGGCTATAGCTTTGCTTAGAAGGATCAAATTGAATTGCTGAAACTTCATAAAAACAAATCGTAAACATCAAGCAATAATGAGAACAATTCTTTTCTACCTAATAAGCTAAGGTCGCTACACTCAATACATAACTTGCCTCCAATAATATATCACCATTGATCCAAAGCCTGTATTCCTACAATGAATTACTCGTCATAAGCACTTGCAGTTTTGATACTTTTCGATATTTAACTAATTTTCTTCTTCCCTCTTGTTTGATTTGATGGAAGCTGGACGATATTTCAGCAGTGTATATTTCGTTTATGTTATTTTGTTCGTCTTGTGCCTTCACAACCAGTCAACTAGCGCCGTACTACTAAAGCATTTTAGTCACTCTAGAGGATCAAAAACAAGCAGCTGTGATATTTTCCAGGGGAGTTGGATTTATGACGATTCATTTCCATTGTACAATTCATCGATCTGTTCTTTTATCGAAGGACAATTCAATTGCCAACGAAATGGACGACCTGATAAACTCTATCTCAAGTACAAATGGAAGCCTACTGCATGTGAATTGCCCAAGTTCGTATAATATATCAATTACATATACCTCATTGTGTCTAATTAATTTTCGCTAAAACATCCTAGTATACAACTATTATTATTTTGGGAATGTTATTTTGGACAGATTTGATGGATTGGATTTTCTGAAGAGGGTGAAGGGGAAGAAGATAATGTTCATAGGAGACTCTTTGAGCCTTAACCAATGGCAATCACTCACATGCATGTTGCATGCAACAGTGCCTCACCTCAACTTCACAATCCAAAGGAAAGGCGACGTCTCCAACTTTGTTTTCCAGGTAAACTTCATTACTGACGTATAAAAGAAATATTTATACTATCATGTCACATGCGTATAATTGAGATCATTAAAATAAATCTCTATCACAACTATTATTAATTGAATCTTTTTTTTTTTTTTTTTTTGGTAGAATGAAATTTTTTATTCATCACAAGTACATCAATAGGAATACAATGAGAAATTATAAAGCATCTAACTATGCTTCTAACTATATAATGAAGACTCTACAATTCCTTTCTATCTATCTATATATTCCTGCTATCCATTTTCCATCATTTCCTTTTATATTCTTATTTAGTACTCCTGTCATACAAATCTTGCATTCTTCTTTAATTTGCTCACACACTTTATGTGGTCTATGCACTGAACTCTTCCATACTGCTTCATTCTGGCCTTTCCATACATAGTAGTTGGTTGCTGCTAATGCTGCATATGCGAACTCTTTGCTCAATTTACCAGCCATTTTCCTTGCCATTCTTTTCCATAATAGCTGCCCCTCCAAGTTCGTAATTCTGATTTTTAGCCATTCCAATATTATACCAATGCATCTTCTATTGAACTGGCATTAATAGAATAGATGCTCTACAGTTTCATGTTCATCCCCACACAACACACATAGGCCATCAGTATTCACCCCTCTACGCCCCAGCCTATCCTTAGTGAGTAGCTTCTTCTGCATAGTCAGCCAGCAAATGAAGCTATGTTTTGGCATGTTCTGTTTACTCCATACTCATCGTCCCCATTGACATCTGTCTAGGGACCCTTTCAGCCATTCATTTCCCTTTGTATTGTATATACCCCTGTACTTGACTGTCATCTCTTGTTTACATACCCTTCTGTCAATTTGTCTCTAACATTACAAATTTTCTTCCAGTACCAGCTATTATCCTTTGCTGCTTTATACTGCCACTAGGCTACATCTTTAAGGTAAATGTGGTTTATCCACTTGACCCATAATAAGTCAGTTTTATGAGTGATATCCCATACATATTCCCTATCGCAACCTCATTTCAAGCTACACAGTCTCTTATCCCTATTCCTCCTTCTTGTTTAGGTCGACATACAAGGTCCCAAGCTACTAATGACACTCTATTTGTTTATACTTTTCCATCCCACAGGTAGTTCCTACACATTGTTGTAATACTTTTTAGAACTGCTTTGGGCAGTATGAAAATTGAAGCCCAGTATGTATGAAGGTGCATCAAAACTGCATTTATCATTTGCACACGACCTGCATATGATAGATTCCTTGAACCCCAGTTATTTATTCTGTTAGCCATCTTATCTACTAACACCTGACAATCCATTTTAGAAAGTTATTTTGAAGAGATTGGGACTCCTAAATACTTGAATGGGAGCTTGCCTTTGCTATATCCTGTTATTTCACATAAGTCCTCCATTTCCTTTTCTTCCATGTTCACAACAAAAATATTTGACTTCCCTGCATTTGTTGTTAGTCCATAAGAATTAGTGAATGTTTGTAATCCTCTCAGTAGTAGCATCACTGATTGGATTTTCCCTTTGCAAAAAAGAAGAACATCATCTGCAAAGCATAGATGGTTCAACTGCAAACTCCTACATTTAGTGTGAAATCTAAACCCCTCCATTTGTGTCACATGCTTCGTAATTCTTGAGAAATACTCCATACAGATTACAAAAAGTAAAGGAGATATTGGATCTCCTTGTCTCAAACCCCTCTTCCCTTTTATATTCCCCTAAAGTCTTCCATTTATAGCCATTGTATATTGAGGTGTTGAAATACATTCCATGATCCATCTAATGAATTTCATTGGAAAGTTAAGTGCATGTAACATTTCTTCCACAAACTCCCACTCTATAGAATCATAGGCCTTCTTAAGATCTATCTTAATCAGACAACTTTTTGTTGCAGCCTTCCTCTTGTATAGTCTAACCAAGTCTTGACATATTAGGATATTTTGCATAATTGTTCTCCATATTACAAAAAGACTCGGATTCTCTGAGATTATCTCTGGTAGGATAGTCTTCAACCTGTTGCACAACATTTTAGATATGACCTTATAAACTGTATTACAACAAGCAATAGGTCTGAAGTCACCAACTGTCTCTGCATGATTACTTTTAGGCACCACTATTATAATTGTTCTGTTGATAGTTTTCAGCAATTTCCCTGATTCAAAATATTCCAGTGCTGCCTCCTTCAGATCTTTACTAGTTATTTCCCAACTGTCGTTAAAACATTTACTCCCATACCCATCTGGTCCAGGAGCTTTCTCACCATCTATTTGCCACAAAGCTTGTTTAACTTCCTTTTCTGTAAAGTCTTATGTCAACATTTGTCTTTGCTCCTCTGTTACTACCTTGCCTTCCTTTATTAGTGAACTACAAACATGGTCTCTTTTGTCTGTAGTAGATCCTAGTAAGTCTGAGTAGAAATCCACAAATGCACCAGCTATCCCTTCTACATTTGTCACCCCGTTGCCCATAGAATCCTTAATACATAGTATCCTATTAGCATTTCTTCTTGCCTTCATCTAGATATGGAAGTACTTGTTATTTTTGTCTCCTTGCTTCAGCCATTGTACTTTACTTTTCTGCCTTAGGAACTGGTCATTTGCTTCCTTATATCTTCTGTAATTGCTTTCCAGTACTTGTTCTCTTTCAATAAGACATAGGTTTAGGGGATTCTGTTGCATGTGTTGCTGACATTCCTCAAGTTCCTTCTTGGCTTGTTTTGTTTTCCCTTCTATATTACTGAATTTTATTATGTTTAATTGATTTAGGACTCTCTTCAATATGTTCAACTTCCCTACAATTTGGTAGGTTTTTGTCCCATTGATTCCAGCACACCAACTGTCAGCTACTTTATCTTTGAAATCTGGATCCATGCTCCACATGTTGAAGTATTTGAAATGTCTATTTACTATCTGCTTCCCATTGTCCCAACTAATGATAGTTGGGCTATGATCATACAGTCCATCAATCATATAGTGCACTGTTGAAGCAGGTAACAATGCCTTCCAATCAAAATTGACCAATACTCTATCAATTCGACTCATTACTCTATCCTCTCCACTCTGTTTATTGTTCCAAGTGTAGAATGCACCCGTAGATTTCAGCTCTTGAAGACAACATGTATCTACACATTGTCTAAACTCCTTTGTTTCAGCCACTGTTACTTTACTACCTATTCTTTCATCAGTATTCAACACATTATTGAAGTCCCCCATCACTGCCCATGGACACTGATTGTACTTGTATATTTCTTCTATATCCTTCCACATATTCGTCCTTAGAGCTATATCATTGTATGCATATATCATGGTTACACTAATCTTCACCATGTTCCTCTATGTTTAATGGTACTATGAATCAACTGATCAGTAGTTTTTAGAATATCCACCTCAAAAATGATTGGTTTCCACAGTAACCAAATATTTCCGTTAGGATGCTGTGCCAAATTTGTTGTAAAGGACCATCCCTCACAAAGATTAAGAGAAGCACTGTGAGCTTTTGATCTCTTAATCTTTGTTTCCAGGAGACCAAACAGAATAGCTCCACTATTATGCATAAATAGATGAATTTCTCTATGTTTATCTAGTCTGTTTAGTCCCCTTACATTCCAAAAGCCTATCTTATCCATTGGGAAGGGGTCTTCCCCCACCCCTCCCATGTCCTGAAACTTTCTCCACTAGTTCTCCCTCAGGGTTGTAAGAGATAGCTTTATTCTGTCTCACTGCCTCTGTCCCTCCCCCTTTGTTAAGCACCTCAAATGTATTCCTTGTTGTTATAGCCATAGGATTACTCTGTGGTTTCTCAGACACTTTCTCTTTAGCTTTGTCTTCATCTCTTTTGTTCTCCTTATTCTGAATAGGGACTTCTGTTGTTTTCTCCCCCTGTTCCAGTTGCTTTCTCCTAGTTTCTGCTTCTTCTCTATGCAGCTTCCTGCAATCTTTCAACTCATGACCAAATTTTTTACAATTTGGACATAATGTTGGCTTCCATTCATAATACACCTCTTGCTTCACTATTCTCCCCACCTCATTCTCAAACATAACCTGCTTAGGGCATTGCTGATTTATTGACATTTCAACAAGCACCCAAGCAAATGCTAATCTCTCCTTATTTGTAGTAGCTTTGTCTGCTTTTAATGGATTCCCAATCAATCCAGCTATTCTTTTTAGGGCATTCTTCCCCCAATACTTAATATCCAAACCTTTCAACCTTATCCATACTGGAATTCTATCCATATTTTCCTTACTTACATCCACATCTGGTTCCCAAGGCTTCACTACAATAGGTGTTTTGTCAAATATCTGGACTCTGTCTTCGATGACTTGAATTCTACTTTCAACAGTGTGAAATCTGATCAGGAACACTCCTCTAATCACTTGTGCAATTTTATCTATCCCCAAACCTCCCCATATTCTTCGGAAATATCCATCAATTACAGTCAATGGTGGATTTGATCCCAATACATAGCATATAACTGTTGTTTTCCAGTATACAATTTCATCTTTGGTATCATCCATCATAATTATGACATTTTCTCCTGCTGTTTCCTTACTATTAAGGTCTAAACCTTCACTACTTGGTGTTGTACCCACAATTTTACTCCATGAATTAGTTATTGTATTGAATTGTACCTTGTTTGTCGCATTTGTCTCCATAATTTCCGCCTCCACTCTATCCGCCCATGATCACCTGAATGAACCACCGGAGTTGCTGCCGGATTCAATGGAGTCTTCACCACTTCAGTTGAGTGCTCTGCATGTGCAATTGGCGTCATTGATGGTCCTTGACTTAATCCTAATGGCACAATTCCTTGAATTGCATTGATGTTCCTCGTCTTCTTCGCATCTGTTGTCTGCGGAACAGTTCTTCTCGATTGATTGCTTGAATTTTCTACCATGTGTTGCTGCCCTCCCCCTCCAGTCTTCGTTCTTTTCGGTATTTCAGTGTTACCTGAGAGGAGAATTCATTCTAGAGACAGCCGATTTCCCTTCTTTATTAATTGATAAACCTAGTAAAAATGATAATTAATTTGTTAGTAAAATTATACATAAAAGGTCTTTAATAATTACCATAGCTTATATAGTATCTCCCATTACTTACATAGGACCACCCTTGATAAATACAAAATGTGATTTCTTTGAATTTAACTGTAGAACTTCATTTCTGAAAGTTAATTATATTATGGAATTTTGTTGCAGGACTATAATGTTTCTTTGATTTTATCACGGAATGCCTTTCTGGTAGATTTGGTCAAAGAGAAGATAGGCAGAGTTTTGAAGCTGGATTCAATACAAAATGGCGATTCTTGGAAAGGTTTCGACATGCTCATTTTCAATACATGGCATTGGTGGCTCCACAAGGGAAGCCAACAATCGTAAGCTTTTTTCAGTTAAATCTTTTATCTAATTAAGCCTTTTGAGTTATTTTGCTCTCTGTGTACAACTTGCTTAACCTATCTTATATGAAAGGTTTGATAGGTATTTGCCTGAACTTTCTCAGTATATTTTAGGTTTTTTTTTATAGGTTTTTTTTAGTTTTTAAAGAAGGATAACATATTTAGCATAATATGGCGAATTCTTTTCTTCTAGAAACAACTCATATATATTGAGATTAATTCCTTCTCATTTGGTGGCATGCACAATGTAGCCCTAAGGGTATATTCTGTCACTTGTGTGAGTCTCTTTACCTCTTTAAGAGTGAGTTATATGAGGTTGTTCGCTTGATATTTTATATTCTCTTTTATAAAGTGGATTAGTCATCTCCGTTTGTGAATATAAGTTAATTGACTGAACTATACTAAATATTTGTGTCTCTTTTAATATATTTATATTTTGTTGTCTGATTTATTATCGTTCGGTGCTTGTATTGTTAGCTACCGCATTATATTTGCTTATTTCGATCATAATAAAGTTTTTAAAAATACCCGATTTCCCCTAGTTTATCGTATAGTGTAAAATCCTCTATATATGTGGCTTAATTTGATATATTTGTTCCAGATGGGATTTTATCCAAAAAGGAGATCAAATTTATAAAGACATGGATCGTTTGGAGGCCTTCAAGGAGGGACTCAAAACTTGGTCCAAATGGGTAGAATCTAATATTGATCCTACCAAAACAAGAGTGTTCTTTCA
The DNA here is from genome assembly GCA_005239495.1 of Nicotiana undulata. Taxonomy (NCBI): domain Eukaryota; kingdom Viridiplantae; phylum Streptophyta; class Magnoliopsida; order Solanales; family Solanaceae; genus Nicotiana; species Nicotiana undulata. The sequence continues at coordinate 23,124 of ML295779.1, read as the reverse complement.
AGGCATCTCTCCAACACATTACAAGTACGCTTCTTACTTTCTTTTCTTTTTGGTATCCATTTTTTCATAGGATTGGTATTAAATTTTATTCATTTGTGTACTTGTGGCTTTAGAACGGAATTGACTGTAGCAATTTTAAGAATTTTTATTTTATTTTTTATTTCTCACCCGGTATCCGGTATCCATATTGGGGCCCGATTAATCCGGATTCGCGCCTGGAAGCCCCACATTAGGGGTAAAACGCTCACTAATAAAGGCGATTCCATACCCAGGGGCTCGAACTCGAGACCTTTGGTTAAGGATAAAGGAATACTTACCACTTCACCACAACCCTTATTGGTATTTGAAATGCAGAGCTGGGATTACTAACCCTATTCGATTGTCACAACTTTTAATTACAGGTACACTTTGCCTTTTCTTCTCCTTATATTTTTATTGTAAATGGTTTAACATAGGGTTTGATTTTGTATTAATTACTATATTTTAAAGGCCGAAAGGTGTTTCAATCCTAAGGATCATTGCGCTGGATTGCAAATCGTGAAGTCTATTTTAAACATGTAAAATGAAGTTTTTGGACCCTTATAGAGAAGCTAAATTAAATAAGAGCAATTTATGCAAAATACCCATTGAACTTAAAATAATTACTCTTTTCTATCTATCAAAAACTATTTACAATATATACAATTACAACTTACTCATTTGGCTTAGCTTAAATTGATTTAGTAGCTTAGTTTGACTTTATTTGGTTGACTTTGATTGAATATTTAAATAAAAATAGGTAAGGGGCAAACTACATGGGCCGGGTAAATAGTTTCCCTGGCCCGGATATTTGCCAAAGATCTCAATATAATGAAGTTTGGGGTCCCTGACCAAATATAAAAACACACACTAGTAGCGACAAAGGTGTCCCCCTAATCTACTCGTCCCACCTACAATATATGAGTACTAAAATTTTGTCTTTTGTATTTTGATTAATTGATGATTGTGAGGATGTCTGAGAATTTTTGCTTATTTTCTAATGTTTTTATGGGACCACATATATCAGTGGGCAAGAATGGAATGGTAGCAAGGCAAATAGTAATTGCAATGGAGAGATCCAACCAATCAGTGGGTCAAATTATCCAGGTGGACACATGGCAGCAGCAACCGTGGTGAAGGAAGAGTTAAGTAACATGTCAAAGCCAGTGACATTACTTGATATCACACTACTTTCTCAGCTAAGGAAAGATGGACACCCTTCCATTTATGGTATTAATGGCACAAACGGAAAGGGCAATGACTGTAGTCATTGGTGTCTTGCTGGTGTACCTGATATTTGGAATCAACTCTTTTACACTCTTCTTGTTAACCTAGGCAAATCAAATACTATATGAAACAACTTCGTTTTAAGCAGAGGCGGTTTCAGGTTTCAGATATTACGGGAGTTCGAGTTCGAGATTTTAACACTATATATATATGATTTATTGGAGTCCGAACTATCACTACTGAGTTCAAATGAATCTACAAAATATACTATGGTAGATCCATAAATTATGCGGGTCGCATGTTCAAACTTTTTTTTTTTCTCGCTCGGTATCCGGTAATCATATTGGGGTCCGACAAATCCGGATTCGCACCGGAAAGTCTTACATTGGGGTGTAAAGCGCTTTTTAACAAAGGCGACTCTATATCCGGAGGCTCGAACTCGAGACCCCTGATTAAGGATGAAAGTGTACTTACCACTCTGCCAGAGCCGCTATTGGTCGTATGTTCAAACTTCAAACTAACATTAAAACGAACAAAAAGACTATTTTTATCATGAATAACATTTTAATTGTTGTCTTCATAACAAACAAATATAAATGCTCTCAACAAACTTTATCTCTAGCTAGCGCAAATATTGGAAAACAACTATTTGTAATTAGTTGGTAATCTCATATATTCAACGACGGTATTACTTATGAATTATGATAATTCAATTAATGGAATCATCATAGCCACATAGGTCATCGCATAATAGACCTTAGGTGTTAAAATCTAGTAGATTATCTTAATTAATTAGATGAGGGATTAGTTAGCTTCATAGGTTATCATAGCCTCATAGGTGACAGCATATATGCCTTAGGTGTATCGTAATTATATGAATGATTAGAATAGCTTCATAGGTTAGCATAATAGGCATTATTTTTCTATTTCTCCTTCATGTTGGAAGTACATACTTTATGTTCTATTACGTAAATGTCCATCCTATATAAAAACAAAATAGAAAATAATATACAAAATCTCGTTTAATTTCTGCTTAAAGGTAAATGTTATTTTTAATATTATTTTTAAGGAATTAGGTATGATGTACGATGGTCCAATAAAATACTTTTGCCTCTTCTTTTTGAAATCTACTTACAATTTATTAATTTAAGTACGTTAATTCCTAGTACCTAAAGGGTAGTTGATAAGAGTTGCTTGTCAAACATAGAAAAACATGTAAAACATATAAAAAAGACAGCCTCTGATGTATTCGTAACGATTTTTTTATCTCAGCAAAGTTAACTAATTAATCAATCAACCAAGTGTGAGGACATTTAAGATTATCCAATTTTAATAGTCAATAGTTCTACTAATAATATGTTTCTTCACTAATTTTAAAGTTTCGAAATTAATCTAACTAATAAATCAAGTACTATGTGCTCTGATGTGATGTTTTCTCAATCTAATTACAACATTTAACAGCGATTTAATTAAATATTTAGTCTTTAATGAAAAGTAATGACATTGGTGGTGTTTTACATATATTTAGGGAAGTAATCAAGTAATATGAATTCTCCCTCATCAGTTATATTCTCTGTGACCTTTGTTTTCTATTTTTTCCCCTTCTTTTTTATACAATCGAAAGATTTAATATATCATCTGATATTTTTCTTCCTTAAATAGTCGCTCAAAAAATGATATCTTCAACTATTGTAAATATACATAGCAGATACTTTTCAAATACAAGTAAAACTTTTGGACATATGACATTTTTTATGCATTCGGAATAGGATCAAGGATATGCAAAAAAGATATGCTTAAAATAAATTAGTGCCACAAGGTGAGTCTATTTATAAATCTATTTATTTAAAGCCTAGTTGTAAAAGAAAATTCTAGAGCCTTAGAAGAAATTTACATCAGGTTTTTCCTTATTTGGATTAAAATATAAAGGAAAGTTTAGTGTTACCCGTTTAAGGAATCAATTTAAATTCTTATTAATCTAAAGTCGTACATATATTGTACAAGTATCTAGTAATTATTTCATGGGGGTCCAACAGGAACTTATATTTTTCTTTTTCCAGACAAATTTAATTAAGAACTTAAATAATTTCCTTAAGCGGACTTAAATATTGGACGCCATAATTAAATCACGTAATTAGATTTGAGAATCTACTGATGACAAGGCTAGTATATTTGTTTAATCCAGCCTGATCATTAATATAGTTTATATCCATATCCCCCACAAAGTTGGATTACATTTTCTCTACAGAGCCTTTTTGTCACTTTTTTGAATGTCTCAAATTATGTTAGCATTCCAAAAATGGTTATCTGTGCCCCAAGATTACCATTGAGTATGTGAGATATTGCCAACACTTTAAACGTTCGCATTTTTTAATTAAATTTTCCCTTTTGCATTAACCCTTTTAAGTGAACACGGAGTTAATTAAGATATGTAAGAGATTGTATTAAAGAAGCAATAATGATGATAAAGGATTATTAAAGTTATACTTTGACCAAAAATCAAATCATCATTTAAGTTTATATATTAGAATAAATTCAAGTATACTATCAAATATTTTCGGACCCTTCAAATGCATTACATTAATTTAACCCTTAAAGGAGCATTAATCTAGTAGGTAAGGTTCGTTCTTTGTTTCTTTGGTCATGAATCATTTTCGTGAATTTAAATTAGAAATTTGAAGATTTTCTTAGTTTTCACATTTCATGTTCGAATTTCATCAGTTAATTAGTTTCATGAACATCGTAGGCTAAAACAGTATTAAAATTTACGAGCTTATGGTCAGGGAGTCTTTCTCAAGTTTCTATGATATTTCAGTCAATTAATTTGGAGAAAATCTAGAAAATGCCTATCATTAGATTTTGATTCTACTTAGAAGTAATCTAAAATTGCACGTCCAGATTTTCTCACCTCATGTATATGTCGAATACTTCCTTTTCTTTTATTTTTTGGGGTGATGAGGGAGTAGTTTTGCATAAGCGGTATTTGCTTATATATAATAAACAATATTAGTTGTATTTGTCTGAGCCATTATTGGTTGATTTATCATTTATAGTTTACTCCAATAAGGTCTGTCGGCTAATTACGTCACTTCTTGCGTTTCAATATTTGATCCTTCAACAATTAAAAACTAAACGTCGTACAGGTAACAATTTTTTATTTAGAAAAATTGTAGTTTTGGTCCTTTTACATTTTTATTTACAAGTTTTTCCCTATTATTAGAAGATTTTACATATCAACCTTCAAGAAGTTATCAGATTTTGTAGATTCCCTGCTGTTAAAATAAGTCACATGCCAGTGCTTACCATTTTCCATAGAAGCAAGTTCACTTTTAGATTTCACTTCTACAAGAAAATTTTATTCCCTCCAAGTGCACTCTTTTTTAGGGTTTTTACCTTATAAATAGGAAGGGATGGGGACTTCTGTAAGGGAGGCTTTTTTCTTTCTACAAAATATATGAACACACATCTCTAAAGAGATTAGGGGATCTGTTATCCCATACCCTCCACCAGATCCAAAAAGAGTCCTAAGATTCTTGTATTTCTCTATCATTCTTCTTTATCAAATGAAAGAGGATCCGCCTCACTCACGATCGGGTGAATCTTTTCCTTTATTTACATTTTTTTGCCATTTAATGTTACTTGATGCATCTTTTTTCATACTATTAAATCTGGCAGCAATCATCGCCAGCATTTATATTATTTTTCTATTCATATTATTCATCTCAGATCTAGAATTAATTATCCTTAACTAGGATTTACCCTCTATCTTCTTGTTTAATTAGCTTGAACAATTTTTTGGTAAAACAATTCGGCGCGTCTGTGGGAATTTTCTAGTTAAAATTTTAGTTTCCTCTAGATCTAGAATTCAATTCTAGTTCCACGTTCTGTTCATGGTGAAAGCCAACTCAACTAGAAACACCTGGGAAGTTGAAAGCCATAAATCAACCATGCGAATTCTTAATAACATCCATTTCGTCCTGTCTCAATTGATTTTCAGTTCACTTCTGTTTACTAATCATTGCATTATTGAGGTTGGTGCTACTGTACTCGCTTTGGTCGTGCCCTGTTTATTAGTAGACATACAACTTTACTAAAGCGTACGACCACACCAAATTGGTAGCGGCCTCTAAAACCATAACCGGAGAAGGGAACATGGTCACTCCCCTCCACTCGTCGACCAATCAAATCGAGGTAACGGACAATTTCATTTGGTTTTGATTGACTATTTTTCTAAGTGGAATAGAAGTAGGAGCATTCTCCCAAATACGCGAACATGGAACAATCGTCGTCAAAGCAAATCCGAAGATGCCAAGAGGACATATAGACTAGGACTGGATTGCCAACCCGGAAAACATGTAAATCCCTCTGATACGTGTAAGCAAAGCCTAAGTGCATAAAGCTCACCCGTGAGTCAAGTCTACACTACAACAATCTTATTTTATCCTTAAGGATAAGCGACGCTGCCTCAATTACACAAAATATATTCGACCTCCTCGCCAGAATTAACATTCGGTCTCCTCGTTTGAATCAACATACGGCCTCGTCCGAATCAACAAATTCGGCCTCGTCCGAATCAACACCTCAGACTCTCCCCTGTCAACACTCGACCTCGTCCGAAACAACATTCGGCCTCGTCCGAATCAACACGGCCTCGTCTGAATCAACATTCGGCCTCGACCGAATCAACACGGCCTCGTCCGAATCAACATTCGGCCTCGACTGAATCAACTTTCGACCTCGTCCGAACCAACATTCGGCCTCATCCGAATTAATGCGGCCTCGTCCGAATAAACTCGTACTCGTCCGTATTAACTCGGCCTCGTCCAAATCATCATTCGGCCTTGTCCGAATCAACACGGCCTCGGCCGAATCGACATTCGGCCTCGACCGAATTAACATTTGGCCTCGTCCGAATTAACGCAGCCTCGTCCGTATCAACATTCGGCCTCGACCGAATCATCACTCTGCCCCATCCAAATCAACACTCGGCCCCTTCCGAATCAACACTCGGCCCCGTCCGAATCATCACTCGGCCCCGTCCGAATAATCATTCGTCCCCGTGCGAATCAACACGACCTCGTCTGAATCAACATTCGGCCCCGACTGAATCAACATTCGACCCCGTCCGAATCAACATTCGGCCTCGACCGAATCAACACGGCCTCGACCGAATAAAAATTAGGCCTCCTCGCCTGAATAAAAATTCGGCCTCCCTGCCCGAAATTCAGCTTCCTCGCCCGAATAAAAATTCGGCCTCCTCGCCCAAATAAAACTTCGGCCTTCTTGCCCGAAACGGCTTCCTCGCCCGAAATTGGGCCTCCTCGCCCGAATTCCTTTGAAACCATTAATCGAGGAAAACTTTCTCTCTCTCTCTCTCTCTCTCTCTATCTATCTATCTATCTATCTATCTATATATATATATATATATATATATATAGTTACAAGAATAAGCATCAAAAAGTAGCATTCCAAATAAAAAGAAGCATCAGAAAAGGCATTTTTGTAAGGGCCAAATCGCCCATCCAAATATGGGGACGCGGATGACCTTCTCTGATGCCGCCATCCTGGTCTCGACAACCTTCTCCAACTTTACCATATTTTCGATCAACTCATCACTCGAGTCAGTGGCCCTAATCGAACTCTGCTCAAGTTCAGCCCGTGGGGATACCACTTGGCCCCGAAGATCGGCATCCTCAACCGCGACCCTCACTATTCGACCTTCCTATCCGAATTTATCGAACTACGATTAATGAAGTCCGCTCACCGAGCTCGTCCAGAAGACGACCTCAATAAGCGGAGGGACTAACTGTATAGGTCAAAATTTGATCAGAGAAATTCGGCATACGGAGACAACTGTCAGGGGTAACCTGCGAATCGAATTGAGCTGTCTGATCGAGGCCGAGCAGATCGATGAGGCCGAGGTCAAGCAGTACATATAGATGTGATAACTAGTTTTGCTTTGGAATCTTCAAAGGGAATATTCTACTGAATATTCCCTCAAATTGCACTCTCTTTTAGGGTTTTTACCTTAAAAATAGGAAGGGATGGGGACTTCTGTAAGGGGGACTTTTCTCTTTCTACAAAATATATGAACACATATCTTTAAAGATATTAGGGGGTCTGTTATCCCATACCCTCCACCAGATCCAAAAAGGGTCCTAAGATTCTTGTATTTGTCTATCATTCTTCTTTATCAAATGAAAGAGGATTTGACTCACTCACGATCAGGTGAATCTTTTCCTTTATTTAAATTTTTTTGCCATTTAATGTTACTTGATGCATCCTTTTTCATACTATTAAATCTGGCCGCAATCATCGCCAACATTTATATTCAACTGTATTTTTCTATTCATGTTATTCATCTCAGATCTAGAATTAATTATCCTTAACTAGGATTTACCCTCTATCTTCTTTTTTAATTAGCTTAAACCATTCTTTTAATTGATGAGACATGCGATGAAGTTAATAAGAGACTAGAGGATTGGAGACAAACACTAAAGTCTAAAGGTTTTGGGTCAGCGTATATAGAGTGCAAGTTCGGTGACGCATCACATGAGGCGGATATGAAAGTGAGAGTTGATACACAAGTCATCCGCCTAAGAGATAAAGCTTCAAGTATCTTGGATCAATAATTCAAGGAAATGGGAAGAATGATGATGGTGTCACACATCGTATTAGAGCAGGATGGACGAAATGGAGGCTCACATCTACTGTCCTAAGTGATAAAAATATGCCATCAAGACTTAGAGGTTAGTTCTGTAGAGTGGTTGTAGATCAATTACGTTTTTTGGGGTAGAGTGTTGGACAGTCAAGAACTCATGCACACGTTCAGAAGATGAAAGCACCAGAAATGACGATGTTTAGATGGATGTGTGGGGATACTAGGAGAGAGACGAAGATATACGGGGCAAAGTGAAAGTTCCCTCAATGGTGGACAAGATGCACTAAGCGAGACTAAAATGGTTCGGCATGTGAAAGGAGGAGAACATATGCACCAATGAGAAGGTGCGAAAGGCTGGCAATGACAGGTCCAAAAAGAGGTAAAAATACACCGAGTAAGAATTGAAGAGAGGTGATTAGACAGGACATGTCACAGCTTCAGTTCACCGATAACATGACCTTAAATAGGATATAAGTATGGAGGTCGAGGATTAGGATTGAAGGTTAGTAGGTACTCGAGTGATTTCTCTTTTTCTGTAAGAGAGCTTGGTTCTAGTTTAGAGCACCTTAGTTGCTCCCTCTTCTCCTTATTATTATTCTTATTATTATTATTATTATTATTATTATTATTATTATTATTATTATTATTATTATTAATCTCTTATTATCTTTTCTTCAAGTTTATTACAATTATTCTTTTTGATTGTCTTTACTATTTTTCCTGTCAATACTTATCCCTTTTTTAGTATTTTCCTCATGTATTTTTTACTTTTGTATTTTTTTTTAAATCTGTTTTGAAAATGCTTTTCTTGAGCAAATTGGAAATAGTCTCTCTACATCACACATAATATGGGATAAGATTGTGTACACCCTACCTTTTCTAGAACTCGTTTATGGGATCACAATCGATATGTTGTTGTAGTAGTATTAAAACCTAAATAAGAAACATATAGAAAAGCAAGCACAAGAAGCTTATAGGTAGTGGATAAATGGAGTTTTTGTTTTTGTTTTTCAAGAAGCTAAGTAAATAGCTAATGTTTTATCCATTCTTGGACGAAAATTTCAAACTATTACTATAAAGGTTAAATATGCAAGATCATACAAGTGAGGGACTGAAAGTTACAAATAAATAGGAGTATATACATATGGACAAAAAGCTTTCCATTGGATTATATTAGCGCAAGTGCCAATCGTCTCTTGCATCAATATTTTATATATCTTAAGGGAATATAATAGTCAGTGAAATATGGCATATTTATCATGGATTACATGTGAAATTAATTTATCTTATCTTCCTTACTGTTTTACTTTCTTTGTGCTGTTTTCTTTCATAATTTTATTATCTGTAGCTCGAGGTTTACTGCTGATATAAATTAAAAGGACCCTTTCATTGACGTTGAGAGTTGAAACAATTAATTCTTTTAAAAGCTTGGCATGACCCTTCCAACTTCCTAAATCCAAGAAATCTTATGAAACATCGGTTGGTTCGTCGCATATAAATAAAACACCAAAAAAGGCAAGAGAGATCGTGTAAATTTGAAGAGAAAAAAAGTCCATTTTGAGCTAAAATTATGGATTATTCTGATCAATTTGATTTTGCACAAGTAGAACACCTCTTACATTTACTTTCTTCTTCTCCTCCTCCTCCTCCTCCTCCTCCTCCTCCTCCTCCCCCTCCTCCTCCTACGACGATAATTCTTCGAAACCAAGATTCATTAGTTTCATTACAAACACAAAACCCTAATCTTGTCAGTACTGCGGTGCCTAAAAGGAAAGCTGCAAATGCAATCACTAATATTGACCAAGATGCTGGCAAAGGTAAACCCCTTAAAGAGAAAGAGAATACTGAGAAGAAAGTCGTACGCAGAGATGTTGAAAGGCAAAGAAGGCGCGATATGGCTCGCCTTTACCAACGTTTACGCCTTCTTATCCCTTCTAAGTATCTCATGGTCAGTTTACAAATATTTGCACATATTATGAATATCTTTGGTACGACAAAAAATATTTTTCTTTGATTAATTGGTGAATGAAAAACACTCTGACAATCAAATAGTTTTCCTTAAAAAATGATTATTGCATTATACATGTGATGTTTCTATTCAGAAAAATATTAGTAGTACTGATCTTGTTATATTTTATGATGATATATATAGGGAAAGAGATCTATATCTGATCATCTAGAGGAGATTGTGGATTACATAAAAGAGATGCGGATGAACATAGAGGAGCTGGAAAGTAAAAGAGAAAGATTGAATGAAATGAGAAATATTTGTAGCTCTGATCATAACTCTGATCACTTGGCTGCACCATCTTCCACCTTGAAAAGTGATGAAAATCAGGATAGAATAATAGTGAAAAAATGTGAGGAAGGAGTGGAAATTTCAGTGATCAGTAATAATTTGGGAGGAGGTTTGGCTCTTTCCAAAGTGCTTAGGATTCTTATGGAAGAAGGGCTGCTTGTTATTAGCTGTGTTTCCTCCAAAATTAATCTAAGGACTCTTCACATTATTCAATCTGAGGTATGTGAGCTTAATCTTCTCTTTTTCTCTATACATTTATTTCTGAGTATTTTTGGGGTCAAGAACTTAATGTAAAGTATCATAATATATCTTCCAATAAGAACAGCTTTAATTTTTTCGAACATTTCAATTCATAGACATAAATCAAAACTCTTTTACTAATTACAAGCATAAATTAACTTGTTGCCCTTGTTTTATTTTGTTATTTTGTTTCCAAAAAAAAGAAGGAAATTTGCCCAATATAATATACTGTGCTAGTCACGCAGAGTACTGCGAATACAAGAAAAAGACAAAAAATAACAATATTTAAACGGAAAATCACAAGATTGCTTACCTAGGAGGAAGAATCAACTCAGACATTTTATCACTATTAGGAGAAAGGATCCTAGAGTTTTTGTCTTTGTTGAAATATTCCCAATTTCCTCGGGGGTCGTTTGGTTTGAATACGACTTATGTCGGGATAAATTATATTGGTATAAGTTATGCTGGAATTAGTTATCTGTGATTATTTTTTATCTATTGTTTGGTATGTTGTAGTAAATATGACAGTTGCATAATTTGTAAGAAGAATGTATAAGTTATACTGGTGCTAATTACCCACCCTCTATAAGGTATAAGTTATTCCGGTGTTAATTTTTTTCCAGTGATAACTTATACTGGGTTTGCTAACAAAAAAAGATATTAAGGTGGTATTAAATTTTTATACCAGCACTATACCTCCTTATACCTCATACCAAACAACGCCTAAGTCTCTTATCTTTATGTGAAGTAGCCTCATTGGAAGTTATATTACGCGCACTCTTCAAAAATATTTTTGTATTCGTATCAAATTCTCTAAAAATGTGAGAATCTGACACACATTAGACTGTGTTTTTAAGAATTCAAGCAACACAGATTGAAAGTATTGAACAAGGGCGAAGCCACCTTATGCTAAGGGTAGTCAATTTACCCTTCGTCAAAATATTACAAAAAATTACACTGTATATATAAATAAAGTATTAATTTTAGATGTATACAATATATATTAAACACTCTTACTTCTTTCAAGTCTGATCATCTTTAAAAAAGATTGTTGGCTTCGCCATTGGTACTGAACATATTTATTTTTGTGCAGGTGAATTCAAGAGGAGATATTGATCTAGCAAGGCTACAGTTCAAGTTGATGAGTTCATCTTATAAATTATGATTATTTCCCCCCTTAATGGTTCCTTCATTGTTTCATTTATTACTTTTTGAGTGGAATGGACTTGTCATTTTCATATGTACCTTAGCAGGCTCTTCAATTTTTTTTCAATAAATAAATCCGTCTTTAGGTGTGCGTGAACCCTTACCTTTATCTTAGCTCCACTTCTAAATGAAATTAGAGAGCTTTGAGCTGTTCACAATTAGAATAACTTGGTTTAAACAGAAATGAACTCAGTTTGCTATTGCGCTGCTCTTATTATTTTCAAGCTTTCCAAACTTGAAATCACTGGTTTTTGAAAATGAATAGTCAGTACTCAATAAGAATGGTGAAATAGTTATAAAATGAAAAATAATTCATTGGTTTTCAAATTGAAAGATAATTAATAAGAAGCGTCAATATCATAAGGATTACTAAAAGGGAATGGTCAATGGAGGGTGTATCAACCATCCTCCGCGCTTCAAAAACGAAATAAATGAAAAACGAGGGATTGGATCGTACATTTATTTATGAGAAAAAACAGATGCACATGTTTCGTTTGTTGCATTCTTTCCTACTACAATACTTTTTTTCTACTGTTCTCAATATGTTACGAGTTCGGAACCAAAATGTTGTGTTTTTTTGACTAAAAGAACCAAAATAGGTGTAAAAAAAAAAGAAGACGAAATTATATATAGCGCCCAAGTACTGGACGCTATACATTAACGCTGTTAATGTATAACGCCTAGTACTTGGGGGCTATATATAAAAAGATGTCATGTCAGGTATAGCGCCCAAGGACCCGGCGCTATACTGCTTTTCCTGGGTCCACCAATAATATCTGACTTCAATAATTCAAAAGCGTATAGCGCCCACTGTTTGGGCACTATATATATATATATATATATAG
>MDKH01134494.1:0-32116 GCA_005239495.1 Nicotiana undulata | reverse complement strand
CTCGAGGGTGATATGTCATACGAGGTTGAGCCAGTAGCTATTTTAGCTCGTGAAGTCAGAAAGATGAGGTCCAAGGATATAGCATCAGTAAAGGTGCAGTGGGGAGGTCAGCCAGTGGAGGAGGCCACTTGGGAGACCGGGCGGGAAATGCAGAGCAAGTATCCCCATTTGTTTGAGACTCCAGGTATGTTTCTAGACTCGTTCGAGGACGAACGTTTGTTTAAGAGGGGGAAAATGTAACGACCCGGTCCGTCGTTACGCAAAACCTGCATTATAACTGTTGATATTCACTTATTATATACTGGTTATTCAATTATTAATGTGTTAGAGTTGATAGGCTTGAAATCGGAATGGTTAAATGAGAACTCAGGCACTTAGTCCTTAAGAATAGCCTTAAAAATGGGAAAAAGTCAACTAAGAGTTGACTTATAATAAACAACCTCGAAATGCGGATTTTATGGCTCAGATAGCTTCATTAGGTGATTTGGAACTTAGGAGTGTGTTCAGAATAATTTTGTGATGTCCGATGTAGAATTAGGCTTGAATTGGCGGAAGTTAGTTTTTTGCAATTTCCGGACGACAGTGGAAAATAGACTATCGGGGTTGGAATGGAATTCCGACAACTGGAGCAGGTTCATAATGTCATTTTGGACTTGTCCGCAAAATTTCAGGTCAATCAGAGTTGATTTGGATATTTTCGGCATCATTGGGGAATTTTAGAAATTTCAAAGTTCTTAGGCTTGAATCCGATGTGAATTTGGTGTTTTGATGTTAGTTTTGGTGTTTCGAGAGTGCGACTAAGTTTGAATGATCATATGGGATGTGTTGGTAAATTTAGTTGAGGTCTCTAGGGCCTCGGGACGACTTCAAATGGTTAACGGAATTTAACTTGGCCATTTCAAGAATGCTTCGACGTCGTCCTTCAAGAATAAGTGGTTCCACACTAAGTAATGAGCTCCAAATTCAGTTTTGAATGATGCATTAGATCCGTATCAAAATTTCGGGGTCATAGCAAAACGAATCGACGAATTTGGACATCGTATGAGAGAGTTATGCATATTTTCGTGACGGGGAAAAACAATTTCCATCGCCAGCGCCCAGGGTAGTGCTGGGCGCCGTGCAGGGCGCCGGGATTTTTTTTCCTACTGTAATCAGCGCCACAGGCAGCGCCCGGCGCCACCTGTGGCGCCCAAAACGTAAAACTCTATAAAACGGGGTTTTTGGCCATTTTTAACAAAAATAGAGTTGGGGGAGCTCGGTTTGGGCGATTTTCTGAGGGGTTTTCACGAATTTGAACGAGGTAAGTGTTCTTTATCTTAAATCCTTTATAGATCATGATTCCCCACTCAATTATATCGCGAATCCATGAATTTATTGAAGAACAATCGGATTTTTTTTATCAAACTCTCCAAAAATATAAATTTAAGATTTGAAAGCCAATCCGATGTCAGAATTCGATAATTTTTGTATGGTTGAACTCGTATCGGAACGGGTGTTCGAATTTTTGCGAGTTTCGTCGGATTTCAAGACGTGGGCCCTGGGCCGGGTTTTGACCGAATTCGGATTTTGAGTTAAAAATCGATATTTTTCAACTGGAATTCATTCCTTAAGCATAAATTGATGATAAAAATCTGAACTTGGTAGATTTGGAGCATCGGAAAGTTGATTCGAAAGGAAAACGCATCGCGGAATAGTTTGCGGGCTAGTTTTGAGGTAACTAATGTCTTGAAATCATGTCCTGAGTGTATGAAACCCCGGACTATGCACCCTTTCACGGGTTTTGACTGGAAAGATTGAAACTTTGGAAATATCTTCCATATTTAGGCGACTATTGAGTTGCGAAATCGATTTTTAAGCTTATGCTTAATTAATATTATGTATTATGATATGATTTGGGCTGTAAGCCGTGTTTGGGACCTAGTGTCGATCTGTTTACCCCTTGGTGGACTGTTTTACTATGTTTCCTCACTTGAAATGTTGTGAATTACACTCGGTCTTTTCCTGATAAATTGTTTTGACACTCAGAGTATTTTGATACTATTATTGAAAAATGAAACACTGTTTTAGGTCGAGAACCCGATTTATTTATGGCCTAAGGGCTAATTGAAAGTGTCTGACTGAGTGATGTGAGGAGGCTTCCAGGCTTTATGAGAAAGGTGAGGAGGCTTCCAGGCCTTATGAGAGAGGTGAGGAGGCTTCTAGGCCTTATGAGAGAGGTGAGGAGGCTTCCAGGCACTATGAGTGATGTGAGGAGGTTTCCAGGCCTTATGAGTGATGTGAGAAGGCTTCCAGGCCTCATGAGAGAGATGAGAAGGCTTCTAGGCCTTATGTTATTATTGCGCTTGGGCTGTAGGAGCCCCTCCGAAGTCTGTAACACACCCCCAGTGAGCGCCGGTACCGAATGAGTGATGATGATTGCCCGCGGGGCTGATATTGAGTGATGATTGATGCTGAGTGATGATTGATACTGAGTGATTGAAGGAATGCCTGAGGAGCAACTGTTGCAATAAATGATTTTGTCCTGAGAGGCAGTTTTATGATGATTTACTATGTTTTCGAGCTATGATTTACCTCGTTTTCAAACTGAGTTGTACTGAGGATTTCACTGTGATATATTGGTATTTACTTGTTTTCGAAGGATTTTGGAACTGGTTTTTGAACTTATAAAATTGCCAAATACTACTTGGTGACTTGATGTTTTTACTGGCTGTTGTGAATGGTGTATTTGTTTGTGTGCTTTATATTTCTCAGACTGTGATTTCTTTTCATTACTACTGAGTTGGCGTACTCATAAAGACTCCCTGTGCCTCTGTGCACAGATCCAGGTACTAGTTCGCAGCAGTAGCTGACGCAGGTTCGGTAGCAGCATTTACGGGATTTCGAAGTAGCTGTCCAGCGTCCACAGCTTCTCCATTTTTCTTCCTTATTTAGTTTTAGTATTTGATTCAGAGATATATATATATATATTATAGTTTTAGCAGAGTTAGATTTATCTATTCTTAGATGCTCATGGCTATTGACTCCAGTTCTTGGGAGGTTGGTTAGACTATTATTGGGACATTAAGACTTATTTATATAAATTGTGATGTGGTTTCTTGCTTATTATTTAATTGTGAACTATTATAATTGAATAAATGCGTAGTAAAGTGATGGATGGCTAGCCTAGTTCCACGATAGGCGCCATCACAACCTGTTAGGATTTGGGGTCGTGACAAAAATAAAATAACCTAACCAGTTTTTCCAAGGAATCGGGACCTCGAGTGTACATCCTCGGGGGTCTCGAGATCTACTTAGTAGAAATAAATATGAACAATAAATGAAGAACAATAAAGTTGAAGAATATTCTTGAGCACAATATACTAGAAAATCAGAGTAGATTGTTCTTTTGCAGTGAATGATGCCTCTTACAAAATGATTGGGGTCCCCTTTATATAAGAGGAGAAAACCCTAATATAGTAGATATCTAATTATGACAAAGAATACTATTGGTACAACTGTATAACGGCCTAGTACGGACTTCTACTATTTTTATAAATTTTATCAGTCCTATCCACGTGTCCTTGGGAAATTCCTTCCTTTCCATGACGGTCATTGATTTTATACAGCTTTGAGGTAGGCCGTGATGGGCCTTCGATGTCACCTCTCGAGGTATTCACTTTGAGGTCGAACTTCAAACTTATTTCAAACCTCTCAAGAAAAGGCTCGGAACACCATATGACCTAGATATAGGGATCCCTGATATTGACCGTATACAGATAGTCCCCGTGTTTCTTAGAATGAAATAATAAGAAACGATCTCAATTCTCGACTCCTCAATATCTCAACCATGATGTCAGTCACGTGAGGTTAGCGATTTGTGTGACGAAAGGGTCTTGCAGAGGTAACATATGAACAGTTCTCAAAAAGTAGTAAGTCGATAACGACTATTGGCCGTTCTTTTAGCTTCCCCAACACGCTTAGCCGACGCATATAATTACTCTAGTCCTTAACTTTTTATACCTTTACTTTCTACAACACCTTCAAATATTCACTAACTTTTCTCTACATTCATCCTCTTTCTATGTTCATCTCTTAACCAGTTTCTTATTCTCATTCCGAAATTTCACAACAAACATTGCTAATACTTCTAAGACAGTTCCCCAAAAAGAGAAATCCCCTTCATCATCACGCTCGTCTAACAGCAAAACGGTATTACCTCCTCGTATTGAGGAGGGTACCCCCGGGCCTTGTGAAACATATTCTGATTTCAAGGTCGAAAAAACTTCCTCGGTTGCGGGACGATGTGAACCCATGTCTCGATATATTAGTCTGATAACCAAAACCGGAAAAGTGAAGGTTGATTGTCGTTGCGGGAGGCAGTACAAGTGGAGATCCCTTCACCTGAAGAGGATATAACCACTTACAAGCTAGTTCCTCAGCGTATACACATACCCATTCACCTTAGGTCTCGTAGAACCTTCTTTGCCACCGATAGATCTAGTTATCATCGACTTTTCTCGACAATATCCGGTGATGCTCGGCCATATCTATCCTTCATTATGGCGGATCGTCTACCTGATTAGGCACTTTTCAAACATGGTCGAGGGTATGCCTTTCACTCTCGACCATCTGATTAGACTTTACAGCCCTTTTCTCTATCGAGGTGGCCTGATTAAACTGCAACGTCGATCTTCGAAGTCTTTCTTCGCTAGCATCGACGAAGATAAGGACTGAAGGTAGATGAGCCGCTTCGTTCGAGTCAGGACCTCTGAACTAATTCCTACTGAGAAGATGCCATTCCTTGAGAAATGGAATTTGAATCGTAAATGTCGATACATCGAACATGTTTTCTTAATTGAATGTTTTCTCTTCCTTTTGAAATAACTCTCTTCTGATGATACAGCCACCGAGTGGTACCTCGGCGCGGTTAAGGACCTCTCGGGCTAGGTTTGACAGCTAGATTCTACCTCTTGCTATGCTAAGTGCGTCTGGCGTGACTTGGCTAAAGGCCGCCGGGAGGCCAAAAACCATGGTGAGTTTTTATTATTGATGTATTATAATCCCTTAGTGAAAATATCTCTTGATAGCATACGTAACCTTTGTGCTTATGTAGGCCTTGGATAGGCCGTTTCGATGAGTCAGCCCCCACCTGGCGAAGTAGATACCCCAAAACCTACTAAGGATAAGAAGAGAAAGAAAAGGTCACCGACTGAGTCCCCGAAGCCCAAAAAGGCCAAAGCTCGAAGGCTTAAGGATGATTCGGTTGCCCTAACTCTGGAAGCTATCGAGAGTCTTCATGCTGAGGATGAAGAGAATGATTATTGCCTGTTAGTGCTTAAGGAAAGAGGGAGATATGATGCGTCGAAGGTCGTCGAGCCGAAGACTGCTCAATCAGAGGATGATGATGTGGTCACACATCGAGTTGAGTAGATTCTCGATGGGGGTTCAAATGAAGTCCCGGATCCGACTAACGACCAGAATACATCTTGTGCCGAAGGGCACTTGGTCGATGAACTTGAAGAACCCAACTCTAAAGCTCCCCGAAGGTGAGAGAAGGCCCCAATTCAGTCGCTCGGGGTTATTGATGTAGATGATTCTCCACTAGAACCGTCATTTTCTATAGGGCAAATACGGATGCCCAAGACATAGATAATTCTCCACTAGGACTGTCGTGTTCGAAGGATACTTTACCGGCCTTGAGGAAGGCCCCGATCTTGATGCCTCATTCATTTTCGAAGAGGCTGAGAATCTTCGAAAACAGGTAATCTTTTGACTTTAACAACTGTATTTTGAGTTTTGATTCTTTCCTTTTTGACTTCTTTCCTTTGTTTGTTTAGGCATTAATGTTCTTCGACCAGGCATTATCCGGGTCACGAGCTGAGTTGACCCACTGCAAAGATGAGCTGAGGAAGCTCGTGTCAGAGTCGGATGAGCTCAAGGCTCTTTACGTCAAAAAGGAGGGGGGACTGAATGACCTTCGAGAAAGTTCGCAGAAGATGTCCTGAGAGGGGGCCGATCTCGTTGAGT
The DNA here is from genome assembly GCA_005239495.1 of Nicotiana undulata. Lineage (NCBI taxonomy): Eukaryota > Viridiplantae > Streptophyta > Magnoliopsida > Solanales > Solanaceae > Nicotiana > Nicotiana undulata. The sequence continues at coordinate 26,110 of MDKH01134494.1, read as the reverse complement.
AGGTAATACAGCCTTCGTGGGCATACTTTTGTGCTTACTCAATTTAGCATTTAATGCCTTAACTCGATTTTTGCAGCTCAAGCAGAAGGATGACCTAGTGGGGAAACTCCGAGAGGAGCTTAATGTCAATGATACTGAGATCCTTGGGATGAAGCAGTGCATGGATGAGGTAGCCTCCTAGAAGGAAACTTTTCTAGAGAAACTGACCTCGGCTGAGCATCAACTTCAAGGTGCAAAGGGAGAAAGCCGTAAATATAAGGATCTTCATGTTGAATCGGCTGCTGGGTTATCAAAAATTATGTCCGAGATCGATGAACTCATATCTTCATATCAGACTGACGATGCTGAGGCAAATGCTTGGGCTAAGAAGGTATTTGCTGAGGCCCAGCTCAAGCTAACTCGTGCCCTTGACCATGATCGATTGGAATCTCGAAGTCAGTCTCTGGAGGAGGTACATGCAAAAGGTTTCAATCTTTATGCCGAGATCGAGAAAGTGAATGCCTTAAAAGAAAAATCGGCTGCACTGCTTACTTCTGATGAGGATTCAGCTAGTGGCTCGGAGAGCAGCGAAGATCAAGATGAAGTCCCCGAGGGGGAAGAGGCCATCGATGATCAGGGTGCCGAAGGTCAAGTCGTTGATAGTGCAGCTCCTGAGGGAATTTCCTCCGATCGGGTGACCCCGACGGTAGACTAGGATTCTATTAATTTTCCTTCTTTTGTGTTATGGCTCCATGTGGGAGCTTTGTAAATATACTTTTGTGAACATGATTTGAATATAAAAGGAATCCTTTGTTTTCTCTTCGTTTAAATTTCTATCTTGTCCTTAGCTCTTGAGATTTGATGTTGTTAATGATCAGTACGATGTATTGGACTTAGAATATTAAACCTTAGTTTTTGTGTTTGACCAACCATCGACAATAGGTGACCACTTAGGGTCCGATATATGAGCTATGCTTTAGCTCGGCCTTTCGAATTTGAACTCGGTAAGGTCTCAAGCATGGTGTGCTTCGGCCTTTAATTTTTTTATGTATCAGCCCTTAGGCTTTAAAATGTCGGCCCTTATGCTCTTTTAAGTTGGCCCTTAGGGTCTTTATGTTGGCCTTAAGTCTCTTTAGATTCGTCCTTAGGCTCTTACATATCGGCCCTTAGGCCTTTTTTAGATTGGGTCGATTCGACCTCTAAAAATGGCTACAATTTTCCCCCTTTATAGCAAAAGACTTGTAAACTATTCTGTTATGCCTTGGCATTTTTTTTATATTCGTCCGACTTTTTGAAGTTTCGATTGATTGGATCCTCGATTGCAAGTCGATGTGCGAAGATAATCGAATACCTTGTGAGGTTTATCGAAGGCTGAAGTTTTCAAAGCCTTCATATTGTTCGGGGCTGATTTTATGAAAGCCCCTTTGCTAATGCCGAGGGTAGCCTGATTTAACCGATTTTTTGAAGTATTTTGAGACTTTAGTTTTATGGCGGAAGTCGGACCTCTCCAAGCCGCATTATTTCGACCGTAGCCTTTTCATATGACTGTAGTCTTTATATATCGCTGTAGCCTTTAGTCCCTGAGTGAGATGGCCTCGGCCTTAATATCGAGGTATGCTTTTTCAGGGGTCTTATAAGTTCGAGTATATAGCCTTGGCCTTAGTATCGAGGGAATGCCTCATTTAAGGTCTTATAAGTTTGATTATGCCTCATTGATGTCTTATATGTTTGAGTATGCCTCATTGAGGTCTTATAAGTTCGATGTTGCCTCATCGAGGTCTTATAGATTCGGTGTTGCCTCATTGAGGTCTTATGAGTTCGAGTTTTTGATGACTTGATAAGTTGACTGTCGAAGACAGTCCCCAAGTGTTCAGGCGTATTTGTCCTTTGAGCCGTTTAATGTGAAAGTAGTAGACTTTTTTGAGGCACAAAGTGTTCTGATAAATAAGAATGCTTCTTCGAATAATTGATACATGGGTACATGTTTTTTCCCTCGAGTGCTCAACTATTCTATATGGACACAGTTCATTTAACCGTTTGGTCCATTACAACATCCTCCTATCGAGGCCCTTTTCGCCATAACTTGTTTTCTTTGAAAAAGTAACCTCCGAGGGTGATGCCCCCCCATTATTCGAGGATGATTTAAAAAGAAGCCTTGAATACTTGTTGAGTTTTCCTTAGGTAGAATATAAATATTTCCTCGTTAAAAACCTTGCCGGTAAAATCCATTTAGGATAAAACCCGATCTTAAGGGAAAAAGAATGCAACGCGTGCTTTAAAACCCAAGGTCTTCGAGCTGAAGGGTGCTTCGATATCTCCGTTCGAACACCTGTAAGAAGTTAATATGAAATATAAGTGAAAAGGGAGAAGGTTATACCATAGCAATAATAGTGTTTGAGCATCGATATGTTCTAATTGCTTGATAGTTGTTCGCCTTCCATGGTGCTATGTTTGTAGGACCCTTTGCCTACTACTCCGAGGACGTGGTACGGTCCTTCCCAACTAGGGCCTAGCTTCCCTTCGTTTGGGTTTCGTGTGTTGAGGGTGACTTTCCTCAGAACCAAGTCCCCGATTCCGAAGTAGCGAAGGTTTTTTCTTCTGCTGTAGTACCTTTCGATCCTTTGTTTTTGAGTGGCCATTCAAACCAGTGCGGCCTCGTGCTTTTCATCTAGTTGCTCGAGGGCGGTGTTCATGGCCTCGTTATTTGAGTCCTCGGTGGAATGCTGAAATCTGACGCTCGGTTCCCCGACCTCGACTCGTATCAATGACTCGGATGCATATACCAAAGAGAACGGGGTCTCCCATGTTCTCGACTTCGAAGTTTTTCGATATGCCCATAGTACTTCGGGCAACACTTCTCTCCACTTCCCCTTCGCATTCTCTAACCTCTTCTTTATGTTTTGAGTGATAGTTTTGTTTGTGGACTCGACTTGACAATTTGCACATGGGTGGTAAGGCGTCGATAGGATCCTTTTGATTTTATGATCCTCGAGAAATTTCGTCACCTTGCTGCCGATGAATTGCTTCTCATTATCACATGTAATCTCGAAGGGGATCCCGAATTGTCATATGATGTGGTCCCATATGAAGTCGATGACTTCTTTTTCTCTTATCTTCTCGAAGGCATGCGTTTCTACCCATTTCGAGAAATAGTCTGTCATAAATAAGATAAATCTAGCTTTACATGGCGCCGTAGGTATGGGGCCGACGATGTCCATCCCCCATTTCATGAATGGACACGGGGATAGGATTGAGTGCGATTGTTCACCGGGTTGATGAATCATCAGTGCGAATCTTTGGCATTTATCACATCTTTGAACGAACTCCTTGTTTTCCTTTTCCATGCTATCCCAGTAATACCGTGCTTTGATTACCACAGCGGAGTTGTTTCCACAAGTGCCTTCGCGAATTTCTCGTAGCACATAGTCGGTGTCCCCCGAACCCAAGCATACAGTGGTCGTCCTTCTGTACTATGTTCCATTCTTATCGAGTAAAAATCGGGATGCTTTGGCTCGAAGGGCCCTCAATTATTTTGGGCCCGTGGGGAGCTTCCCATATTTCAAGTAGTCGATGTACTTGTTCCTCCAATTCCATGTTAGACTCATTGAGTTTATTTCAGAATGGCCTTCTTCGATCACCGATTTTGATAGTTGTACGACAGTCCCCGGGACTATGTCATCTACTTCAATAGACGAACCTAAGTTCGCGAGTGCATCGGCCTTGATGTTCTGTTCTCGAGGTATGTGAACCAGGGTCCACTCTTTGAAGGGATGCAATGTCACTCGATGACCTATGCTCCTGGGCCTTTGGCTAGTTCAGGACCTGCAATCATGGCCTTATACTTGGCCTCATTGTTAGTCAACTTCGAAGTTTTTGATGATTGTCTAATTATGGCAGCCCTAGGCGATTTTAGGACTATACCAAGCCCTGACCCTTTCATGTTGCATGCACCGTCGATGAAGAGGGTTGTCACGCCCCAAAGTCGAGGGGTGAGATCGGAGCTTAACCGAGTGAACCCAGTCAAGCAAGCCTGATTAGCCTTTCCTACCCCACTCATTTACTCCCCGAGTATTATAGCATACATTATTTACTAAGTTAGCAGAAGATAAATCGAAAGCATTCATTCATTATATTAACCCATTATTTCTTATATACATCGATACCAACATTTAGGTGTCCTTGAGTAGGGATAAGAAATGATGACTCTGATCCGAAGGCCTCGAGATGAATCGACCTAAAGCTGCTAATCGCCTAGTGAGTCGTTGTACGACTTTCACATTGTTCACCACGGTGATCTCCTCGATGGATTTGATTTTCTCGGGGTTGATCTTGATCCCCATGTTTGACACCATGAAGACCAAAAATTTGCCCGATCCGACTCCGAAAGCGCATTTTTCAGGGTTGAGCTTCATGTTGTACCTTCTTAGGATATCGAACGTTTTATGCAAATGATTAAAATGGTCCTCTACGCGCAGCGACTTAACTAACATGTCATCAATGTGAACTTCCATAGACTTTCCTATTTGATCTTCGAACATCTTATTAACTAGGCATTGGTATGTAGCTCCTGCATTTTTTAGGCCAAAGGGCATTACATTATAGCAATATGTTCCATACTTCGTGATGAATGAAGTCTTTTTCGGGTCCTCCGGGTTCTTTTTGTTTTCATTGTACCCGGAGTAGGTGTCGAGAAAAGTAAGGATCTCATGGCCGGTCTTAGCATCGATCAAACGATCGATGTTGGGCAATGGGATTGAATCTATAGAGCAATGGGATTGAATCTTTAGGGCATGCTTTATTCAAATATTTTTTAATCTACTACTACGTTAACTAGCCATTCGGGGGTATTTTACCTCCCTAATGGACCCCATTTTGAGAATTATTGTTACCTCATCTTTGATGAATGCATGCTTTACCTCGGACTGAGGTCTCCTTTTTTCCTTCACCGGTTTAAACCTGGGGACGACACTTAGTCGATGGGTGGTTATCTCCGGTGGGATCCCTGCCATATCTGAGGGACCAAGCGAAGCAATCAATGTTATCAATAAGAAATTGAATGAGCTTTTTCCTGAGTTCGGGGGTTAATCTCTTATAAGGTATACCTTTCGTTCTGGAAGATGCTAGATCCATACGTCCTGCTCGAGTTCTTTGACAGTGGACTTCATTGCATCTGATTCTTCTGGGGCAACGAAGAATCGAGGTGTTAGGAAATCTTCTTCTCCGTCCTCAACCACCTGTTCATCGATCACCTGTCCCTCGGGCTCAAACGAGGGTATGGGATATGATGGCTATTTGGCTATCTGTTCGTCTTTTAACTTCTCCGAGGTAGAGTCGATATTGGTGCCAAGTAATATATTGCGAACATTTCTTTGGCTGCATGCTGTTCTCCGTACACTGTTTTCTCTCCTTACTTTGTTGGAAACTTCATCATTTCATGATGAGTTGATGGCACTACCTACATGCTATGTATCCACGTCCTTCCAAGTAAGGCATTGTAACTCATGTCACCTTCGATGACATGAAACTTGGTGGCTTGTATTTTTCCGGCCACGTTGACTAGGAGGATGATTTCCCCCTTCATTGTTTCACTCGCCATGTTGATTCCATTCAGGACTCGAGCGGTGGATTTGATTTGGTCAAGAAGCCCGAGCTGCTCCACGACCCTCGACCTGATTATATTGGCCGAACTACCTGGATCCACGAGCACACGTTTAACTTCAACTTTATTTAAAAGGAAAGAAATTACCAGTGCATCATTATGAGGCCTCGATGAATGTATAGGTGTCCTCGGGAATGTAGTCCCGAGATCGCTTCTCCCTTGTGATGGATAATTTTGTGCGTTTGAAATGGGTCCCTGTGGCATGTCGACTCCACCGATGATCATATGAATGACATGTTGTGGCTCCTCCGGTTCATTTTTCCTTTTGCATCTCTCTCTCGAAAATAATTCATTTCCCGGTCACGGAGGAACTCTCAAAGGTGCCCTTCGTTGAACAATTGGGCTACCTCCTCTTGAAGCTGTCTGAAGTCCTCGGTCCCATGAACATGAGTATTGTGGTACTTGCACATTAGGTTGGGGTTCCTTTGAGAAGGGTCCGACTGCATGGCCTTGGGCCACCTGGTATCTCTAATCTTACCTATGGCTGATACGATGTTTGAGGCATCGATGTTGAAGTAATACTCTGACAATCGGGCTGCCTCCAACGGTCTTGAGTGCCTGTCGAACCCGATTTTGCTCATGAGTTCGCGGGAACTTTGGCCTCGATCCACCCTTCGATCATTTTGAGGTACATTGCGCCTCGAAGTGTTTCTTCGGTCTTCGACATATGATTGGTATCTCTCATTATTCGTCCTCGAATCCCCTTATGTATTTCTTGACTCCTTTCCTAGTAGCCTGCTTGGATACACCGAGCCCGAGGGGGCTCCCAATTGGTCGTCCTCGACCCTGATTTTTGATTTATACATGTTGTGTACATCCGCCCAAGTTATGGTGGAATACTCGATCAAGTTTTGCTTCAGCTGCTTTGATGTTATTGACCTTTGTTCATTCAGTCCCTAGGTGAAGGCTTGCACGTCCCAATCATCGGAGACGGGTGGCAGTTCCATTCTCTCCATCTGGAAACGGTATACGAACTCCCTTAGCATCTCGTTCTCTCTTTGTTTGATTTTGAACACATCGGACTTCCTCGTAGCAACTGTTATGGCACCAGCATGTGCCTTTACAAAAGAGTCTAACAACATGGAAAACAAATCAATAGAGTTCGGGGGGAGGTTACCACATCATGGCCCCCTTTGACAAAGTTTCTCCAAATTTCTTCAACAGGACAGACTCGATCTCATCGTCCTTTAAATCATTTCTTTTTATACCACAACTATATGTGGTGATATGCTCGTTGGGATCTGTGGTCCCATTGTACTTTGGGATATCAGGCATCCTGAACTTCTTCGAAATGGGCATCAGAGCCGCAATTGATGGAAATGGTTTCTGCACGAACTTCTTTGAATCCATTCCTTTTAAAATCGGGGGTGCTCCCGGGATCTGGTCGATTCTCGAGTTGTAGGTTTCTACTTTTTTATCATTTTCCTCTATAATCTTTTCTCCTGACTCGATTCTCTTTGTGAGCTCCTCGAGCATTCTCTTGATAGTGGGGTCTGTTTCTGACCCATTAATGCTTGATTTTTCTGGTGTTGGCTCAACTCAAGTAGGTGTTTCCGGTCCTGCAGTGCTCGTAGTCTTTTGTTGACTCTGTAACTGGGCAATAGTAACTTGTTATGCTTGCAACATATCAAAAATGACGTGTAGCCTGACTTCATCTCGAGCATGTGTTCTTTGTGCGTCAGGTTGGACCCCTCCACGTATGCTCCCTTCAATATCAGTGCACAAATCGACGTGTACAACAATATGAGAACTAAAGTCATATGGGATAAGAGCTGGTGCTACCCCAGGGTTGAACAGTGATACACTTCCCCTGAAGCTGCCACATTGTTTTTCCCAATGAATCCAACCCCGTTGTTTCCGTGCACGGATGCGTTTGCATTTTTAGACATATTTTGACCTGAATCAAAAAATCTTTGGACAAGAAAAAGTGTGAAGAATAACTTGTTTTATAATAAAACTAGCACAAAAATAATCACTATTATCTTTAGCTCCACGGTTGGCGCAAAATTGTTTACCTCAAAAATGGTGTTAACAATTAAATTTGATTTGTGGTTCTAAAAATACGTGATCTATTTCAATACTAGTAGATTAGCTAGATATGTTAAGTTTAAGTAAGGAAAATATGATAACTAAACCAGTTTTTCCAAGGAATCGGGACCTCGAGTGGACATCCTCGGGGGTCTCGAGGTCTTCTTAGTAGCAATTAATATGAACAATAAATGAAGAACAATAAAGTTGAAGTATATTCATGATCAAAGTATACTAGAAAAACATAGTAGAATGTTCTTTTACAGTGAATGATCCCTCTTACCAAATGATTGGGGTCCCCTTTATATAGGAGGGAAAAATCCTAATATAGTACATATCTAATTATGACAAAGAATATTATTGGTACAGTTGTATAACGGCCTAGTATGGATTTGTACTATTCTTACAGATCTTATCGGTCCTAACCACGTGTCCTTGGGAAATTCCAGCCTTTCCATAACGGTCATCGATTTTACACAGCTACGAGGTAGGCCGTGATGGGCCTTCGATGTTGTCTCTAGAGGTATGCACTATGAGGTCGAACTTCAAACTTTATTCCGAGCCTCTCAAGCACGGGCTCAGAACGCCATAGGGACCTCGATATCGGGATCACCGATATCGACCGTATACAAAGCAGTTACCTATTTTGATAGAAGTGCTTAAGCTGAGAAAAAGCTATTCAAATATTTGGTGAACAAGTGCTGATAAGAACTTTTTTCTGTTAAAAATACAAAGATGCCCTTAAACCTGTCAACGCCAAAAAAGCTTATTGATGCATTTTTTATTTTTAATTAACTCAAATGCAAATTAATTTGTGTATCAATTAAGTTATAATACCGATTAGATAAGATTATTTTAAGTAATATGATGTACTTATTAGGTAAATATTAATTAATAATATTAATTAAAAATATACTTAATTATATAAAAACATCATATAAAATTACCCCCAAAGTAAATAAATTGACGTAAAATATTTTTTAAAATCGAAGAACCACGTAAAAATTACTTTCTTGTCTTCTGCTTTCATTTTTTATTATGCAACTGAATCAAAAGTGGAATCGAAAGGAATTAGAAGCTCTTGAAGTTGAGAAACAAGTATTGCCAATCAATTTAGAATACCCCTGAAGTGAAGATAACAAATATGAAGAAATAGGAAGAAAAAGAAACGGGTTAGAGGTTTTGAAAGAGAGGGTACTTTGGAAATTATAGAAGCATGTAAGGGATAATAGGATAATTTACTTGGGACTTTTTGTATTTTCCAAACACCAAAATAAGCCAAAAGTGATTTTAGTTGGTTTGACCAGATTTTAAGCTAATCCAAACACCTTCCATGTATGTGGTCTGCATATTTTGCAAAGGTCATCGCATAATCACACACCCAGTTGCCCAGATTTCCATTGCATTTCCATTATGTGGCCCGCATAGTGATTATGCGACCGCAAACTTCATCGTAGAAGTGCTCAAGCAAAATCTCCTATTGCAGTTTTGCGGTCAATATGCGGTCTGCAGAAGCGTTATGCGATCGCATAATGGACTGTATATTCTTCTCTTCAAAGTCTGAAAACCCGATTCAGTCTACGGTAGGTTTGCGGTCCGCACATCATTTCCGCGGTCGTAGACTTGCTGCATTTCCACCGTTCTACGGGTTTTTGACTTCTTTTCCGTATTTTTTGTTCTGCAAGTCTCGTACACTACTAAACACCAAAACATCATAAGAAATAACTAACAATGATTTAAAAAGCGATCTAAAGTCTATGTAACTAGTATCAAATTTGCCAAAATTCTACTCTCATCAACACCTCCAACTTAGACTCTTGCTTGTCCTCAAGCAACTAAAACAAAGTCATCCTATCGTACACTACCCTATTTCCGATAGATCACAAAACAACATTGTCTGTAGATTTGTTTCATTGCTAACTAACAAGCATGTAATTTCTTTTATTCACCCTTCGTGGAAGACAACGATCCTTTAGCAATTCGACTAATCAACTTGTAAACTTCGAGCCTCAAGTAAAATGATATAATGCTACCCACAACTAAGTGTGCTCTTGTATTCTACTTCAAGAACTTAACTTACACTAAATCTGGCAATTCATGCGTTCTCACAACGAAGAAAATCCCCAACTCGTACATATGTACAGGGGATTCAATCAAACACTCTTTCACTCAGAACGAAAGCTACATCCTACAAGTATCAGTACATATGCTTGCCCTTGTTTTAACTCGCTGCTATTTTAGGAATGTTTGGCCGTAGATTGTCGCGCCCCCTTTTTTCCTCGCGGAGACCGGGTTTTAACATTTTTTTTGAAAACTCATTTCCTTTTGGGATGGGGTATCGAATTTGAAGAGTCGCCACCTATCGAATTAAGGTGCGTTGGGGCACCTAAAGCCAATGACTCATGAAACTAGTTTACATCACCAGAGATTGGGTAAGGGCTCGAAATTACCTTGAGTTGAAGGTGTTAGGCACCGCTAGAAGTACACACCAGTGGGTCCCGGCCAAACTCAATTTAAGAAAATTAGTCTTAAAAGGAAAAAAAAATATTTAGAACAAACAGATATTGCTTTACAACGGGAATTAAAAGGGGTCATACGTTTTTTAGCCTATAGGATCACTTCCATGCAATACTCGGTAACCTTCCCCAAATTGAGGTGTTACACGTAGCATTAGCGCACATGCCATCATCTCCTTTACTACCCAATTACCCTCGCCTCTTCAATTATTACCTAAGCGTTCTAATAGAATCTATTATGTACCTTATGTGTGCGCTACCCGTCCGTTACCTATGGCCCTGGAGGTGTTTAGGACCTCTATTTAAGGTGGTTCTAGAATCACCTATGTTGCTAAAAAGGGAAAAACTAAGCGACAAACAAAAGTGAAGTAGAACTGTCACATAAGGATGCAATTAAGGGGGCTCATGTTAACCTCCACAAATAGACAAACAAATGCACGCTATTCAAACAACCAATTTTAGTGATTTAGGATTCTATAGGCAGGATATCTAAATGAGCATAAACAGAATATATAACAGTTTATTAAAGCGAGGCGGCGAGTACCTATCAGTTTGCGTACTGATTCTTGTTAATACTCTAAATTTGGCCACGTTTCAAACATCAAGGAATCACAATTATTATCCCAGAATTCATTAATTACCTTATCAGTTTGCCTAAGTGTTAATTGTCCAAACCCTATAGACATGATATCTAAACTGTAAACCAATTATTGATTTTAATAGGCTGATTTTATCTTTTAGATCCTATAGGCATGCTTTCTAAGTGCTCAAACTGGTTATAAGCATTATTATCTATATACATGATTTCTAAATGTGGAAACTGATTTATACATTTCCTATAGGCATGATATATAGGATCTAAAACTGTTTTTATATGTATTTCCTATAGGCATGATATCTAAGTGTTGAAACTGTTTCTAAACTTATTTCCTATAGGTACGATATCTAAGCAGGCGTAGGCGTTAACCAGTTGCCAAGAAAGTTCAATATAGAAGACCCTAGAGACATGATCTCTAATGCACACATGGATATTTTTAAAATATGATTCTTGATGCAAAATAGGTAAACAACCTAGAAGCAGGATTTCTAGGATGCAAAGTGTGAAAATTCAGGATTACACATATTGAGATAAGTCCTATAGGCAGGTTTTTAATGGGATGCATATAAAGAATTACCACAACAACCTATAGGAATGATTTTTACCTAAACCCAACAAAGATATATAAAAATCCCTCCCCTGCTTTCACTAATAACCACATATTTGTTATTACAAAGATTATTACATTATTACAAACCAATATGAATAAATTACATAATGAAAAATCATTATACTATAGGGAGCCTCGGCAGGCCCAATGTCAACCTTGAAGACAGGCCTTCCAGCAAGTTTGATGTCCACAGGTAGTCTATAATACACAATGGGCTTCTGGCGTGTCAAAGTTCCCAAGGGCCTCAGCGACCGCAGGGAATTCTCACACCAGAACCTTTCAAAGAAAATATTTTTGTAAACAAGTTTGGAAGGCCAACCCAATGTGTCAGAGTTTAGAGGAGTCTCATGGGCCCTAGGCAGTGCTCACATTGGGGGTGGTAGGACCCTAAATAGCTAAGAGAAAGAGTTTGAAAACAGTACATAAGGGTAGGAGATAGTTTAAGGAAAACAATTTGGATTTTCCAGAAGAGAATAGAAACAAGTTACAAACAGAACATAACCATATTTCAACAGATTGATTCAGATATAGATACCGATAGTTAAACAATCACAGCAAACAGGAACACTGGAATTCTAGACAGAACTGACCACACACACATTCACAATTTCTAAGCAGGGACCAGGTAATTGTATCAAAACAAAGTTTCACATTGCTGGAGTTAATTGATTTGCTGGTTATCACTAGGTGGAATCATGCAGACATGTATTAAGCAGAGGAAGACACGCTGAAGTTAAGTGACTTATCAAACAGCCATACAAAAATGGTAGTGGGAATGTAAATCACATTAGTCTTGAAAGAAGTATACAGAAATCATAGATTAATCAGGAACATGCTAAGGTAAGTTATCAACACATAAAATAAGACAGGAATTGAGGCATGCTAGTTGAGAATGAGATAGGCAGGAACTACATAGCAAACAAGAGCATCAAAGTTTAAAATAAACTATTACTATACAACACATGGAACAATATGAAATAGTAAGAACTAAGGCATGGTGATTGATGAAAAAATAGTTAGGAATAAAATATCAAAAATAGAAGCATATTGAAATTCATAATAAAATGGACTTCATAGCATATATAAGAGAGCATGAAAATAGTAATTGACGCATACAAATTAAGAGATAGCAAATAGGACAATGAAGGCAAGTGGAATCCAAGAGTCTAGCCTTGGCTTTCAACCAGCTTGACAGTGCATCAAATAGAAAGAACTACAGTTGCGAGTGTGTGAGTAAGAATTTGTGTGTGTGTAGTTGTTTTTCTGTATCTTTCTGTGTGTGTTCGTTTGTTTAAAAAATCAGAATGGGGGGGGGGGATTATATAGAGTTCAATAGAGTAAAACAAATAAGGCAAAGACAATTAAGATTTCACAAACAAGGTATGAAGAATAACTAACAAGTTAATTAGGTCTAAACCCAATCAATTAATACAACACAAATCCGAGAAATATCACTTATATTAGGGAGAATCAATTAACCGCCGAGTTTGATGTTTAATAAGGTAAACAAACAAATCAGAGATCATTTATAGGCCGGTTAGAAAAATTAAATCCTAGAAATTAGGCTAGTAATCTAATTAAGAGAACTAGTACCAATTATGAGTCACATATAAGGAAAAATAAGTAAGAATCGTAGAGAAATACCAATTTCAACAGAAAAATATAATTTCGAACCCTAATTAAGCAAAACAAATCAGTTAATCTCTTTTAATTGATAGAGCCAACGAATAATGGGCAAAAACATAACAAACAATGAGAGAATTAGAAACCATAGGGGTTAAATCATAAGTATGAAAATCAATCGAACAAATAAAGAGAACCGGATTTAAAACACTTAAACCCTGTCGAATAATTTTGCAGAAACTCAAAGAGATGAAACCCTAGTTTTTTAGAGAAAAGCTAAAAACGGTTAATAAGAAGAAAAATAGAAGATTTTAAAGAAAAATATCAGATAAACTCAAAATCATCTCAAATCTGTAGAGATCTAAATAGGTTCGAGTAGAAAGTGACTAGGGTTTTAACAAAAATGGACAGAGGTGAGAAAAATCTTATGTGTTTTGCAGAGATCTACTCAAAATCATCTCAAATCTGTAGAGATCTAAACCGGAGAACGATGTTTGGTGAAAGAGGCTTGTGTCTTGATCATGGGTTCTTGATGTGCTTTGCAGCATTTGTGTGATCAGTAGTATCGATATGCAACTTGTTAACTTGCGTGGAAAGCAGTAGGAGCTTGATCGCGGGAAGATTGCATTAGTGTGACTTGTAGTCACCAGAGGAATTAAAGGAATTAGACCAAGTATAATGAAGTGAAATATTGCTTAACTGAGAATTTATGCCTAGAAGGCGTTCGGTTCAGTCGATTGTGGACTGTGGGGTATCTGTCCCGACTGTGATGGTTGTTGTTGTGTATTATGAGAAGAATCGGGGTGTTATGGACCCATGTGAAGCTATTAGCTTTGAGTGCAAGAGGAATCGATTTGAAGTGTTTTACTGGATTTAAAACAAGATTTTTTGACTTCATACGACTCAAGTGTGTTCATTTCAGTATAGCACTCCGCAGAGAAAGGGTGTTCGAAGGTCAAATGTTGTTTCGTCTTCATTGATTCAGGTATATTAGGATTGTGTCGTGTGGGTTGTGAAACGTCTTGTTAATTTCTTAAGTATTGTGATTTCGCTTAGTGATGCGGTTATGTGAGCAGAGTGGCTCTTGAGATTCAGGTTATATGTCGTACCTCAGTTGTGCTTGAGTTTTTAGCCTATGGCTCTGTCAGTCTCCCCATAATAGTATTATGCATTTAGCGTGCTTGTGAGCTGTATTTAGTGATTTGTAATAATGATCAATTCAGCTTTGTGTTTATCTCTTTATGTAAATTTTATGATGGGATAGGGTGGCACGCCGCCACGGGTATGTTATTTGGAACGGGTTGCACGCTGCAACAATGTGATGTTGAGTGGGGCTCCTATAATTATTTTCCTTGTGTTTTACTTCCTCTATTTTGGGGAGAGTTTATATTGGTTGCGTGGGTTGAGTAGTCCTTTCCTGAGTCATTTCTTATGTATCATGTTCGAGTTGTGGCCTATAGGCGCATTATCGCATAGTGGGTGGTTGTTCGTCATGTCTGAGGGGATTTTCTATTTGAACAGTTCATACTAGGTGAGACGAGATTATTGGATCAAGGGTCAAGTGCGATATGATTATGTGAATTAAACAACAGGGCATTCACCATTACTTGGTCTGCAATAGAATGTTGATCTAAGTGAAGAGGAAGGATTTCAATGTTTTGGGCTAACTCTGCTGTTGGTTAGGAAATCTCTATGCATCTCCTCTGTTGTGGTGGTATCGTCAGCATTATAGCAGGATGTATGTAGATATCTTATAGAGTGCATTGAGAGCATCAAATTTGTAGAATTCTGGCTATTAAGGTTCAGGGAGCGTCATTGCGGTCGGATGATGGACTATGCAGTGTACGGTGCCGATTTAGCAAAGGTACGTAGTTGTGTTCTGGTGCCTTGTGTGATAATTAATATGGTGTTCATATACTGGAAACATGCCTGACAGAGAATTTTTGGTGTTGGAATTAAGTTCGGAATTTTATGTATAGATAATGGAGGTTATCTTAAGATTTTACCAAAGCTTATGTGTTCAACTAGTTTCGGCAGCATGGGCAGGTGCACGAGATGTTGGTCAGTGATGTCAGATAACTCAAGAGGAGTTCTTGGCATGTTCGAGGACGAATGTCGATTTAAGTGGGGGAGAAGGTAATGACCCGACCGGTCGTTTTGAGCTCTAGCGCGTTGTTCAGCGGTTGAAGTCACGAACAACTTCATTTCAGGTATTTTGACTTGTGCGTATGGTCAGAGTTGAGATTCAGAAAGTTCGGAGTTAGATTGGAAGGAAAACGTTTCATTTCGGAAGTCCTAAGTTGGAGAAATTGAGTAGGATTGGAATTTTGAGCAAACGACCTCGGAATCAGGATCCGAAGGTTCCAGCAGGTTCGTATGATGATTTCGGACTTGGGCGCATGTCCGAATCGGGTTTTGGATAACCCAAGAGTGTTTCAGCGTATATTGTGGAAATAAGCATTTTAGAAGAAATTTCCTAAGTTCGGGATGGAAGGCATTTCAGAGATATTGATGTCCGTTTGGAATTCCGAGATTGGGAATAGCTTTGTATGGTGATTCTTGAGTCGGGAGCGCAATCGTAAGTGAATTCGGATGTCCGTAGGTTAATTTGAAGTCATTTGGCTAAAGTTAGAAATTTGAAGGTTTTTGAAGAATCCGACCAGAAGTGGAAATATTGATATCGGGGTCGGAATGCAATTCCGGAAGTTGGAGCAGGTCCTTAATGTTGAATATGACTTGTGTGCAAAATTTGGGGTCAATCGTAGGTGATTTGACGGGTTTCAGTATCGGGAGTGAAAGTTAGAAGTTTCAAGTTCATAAAGTTTGAATTTTAGTGCGATTCATGATTTCGACGTTGTTTGATATGATTTGAAGCCCCGAGCAAGTTCGTGGGATGTTATGGGATTGAGTCGTGTGATTTGACGAGGTCCCGGGGGTCTCGGGTGTGTTTCGGGGTGGTTTCGGGCCATTTTTCTCTACCTTGTTGCTGCTGTCATCTGATGTTTCTGGTGTGTTGTGTGATCGCAGCCCTTGTAGTGCGATCGTGGAGAAGAAATTTTTGGGAGCTGGATTTTTGGCCTATGCGATCGCAGGTGATGCAATGCTATCGCGGAGAAGGCTGGAGGTTGGCCTGTGCGATCGCGAGGCTTGAGATGTGATCACGGAGAAGGCTGGAGGTTGGCCTGTGCGATCGCGAGGCTTGAGATGCGATCACGGAGAAGGTTGGAGGTTGGCCTGTGTGATCACGAGACATGAGATGCGATCGCGGAGGAGCTGGGGAGTAGCCTGTGCGATCGCAAGCTGGTTGGTGCGATCGCATAGGGTTAATTCTGGGCAGTGTTTAATTTAAAACGGGTTTTTGGAATTTGTTATCTCATTTTCAATGGCTATGGGCGATTTTGGAGGATTTCAAAGGGGAATTTTCATCAAACATCAAGAATTAAGATGTTTCTACTTATTTCCAAGTTAAATACGAGGTTATTGCATGGATTTGAACATGAAAATTGAAGAAAATTTGGGTATTTTTGAAGGAAACCTAGAATTTGGTAAATTGGAATTTAACCACGAATTGAGCATGAATATTTGAGTAAATTGTGTAATCGAAGTAGTCGAGCTATGGGTAGAGATTATCTTCAAGGAATTTCGAAGTTCGGGCACGAGGGCCGGAGGGCATTTTGGTCATTTCATTAAGCCGGGTTGGGGAATTTTGTAATTTGAATTTGTTACGAGCAATAGAGTATATTTTCATTGAATTGTTGTTATTTGGATAGTTTGGGGGCGTCGTGCATCCATTGGAGTCGTCGGAAGGCTTGGAGGTCGTTAACGGAATATCGGAGCGAGGTGAGTCTCCTTTCTAACCTTGTAAGAGGGAGTTGTCCCCATAGGTGACTTGTATGCTATGTGTAATTATTTTGGCGGCTACGTACGTACAAAGTGACGAGAGTCCGTACGTAGCGGCTATTATTGTTACATCTGGGTAGTTAGGCCCACAACATGCTTTATATTCTTCCTTGTAATTAATTATATGTTATGAATTCCTGATGTATATAGTATGATTCCTTGAGACTTATGAAATTTGATAAATTGGGAAGAAATGATTTTGTAAAGGAAATGTTAGTATTATTGTGTGTATGTGACCGCTTCGCAATTTACATTCCGCGAGCGGAGTGTGATTTCCCCCATTCATGGGAGCGGGCCATACGCCACGACGGATTGAAAGAATGCACTTATGGGACGGGCCGTTCGATCCTCGGCAGTGCACATATGAGATTATACTATGGAAAGAATACACTTATGGGACGGGCCGTTCTGGGACGGGCCGTTCGATCCTCGGCAGTGCACAAATGAGATTATACTATGGTAAGAATGCACTTATGGGACGGGCCGTTCGATCCTCGGCAGTGCATAGATATTATCCTTATGACTCCGGACAGTTGTCTTATTCCTGTGTGCGCATGGCTATTTGGTACTGTTTCGTGGGTATTGACTTGTCAGAAATTTGGGGAAAAGAAAGCGGAAATTGTTATTTACTTTCATTATTTACTTGGATTCATGTGTTTTATACGTATTTGCTGTTCACTGTCTTACATGCCTACCGTTTTCATTATACCCTGTTATATTATACTGTTGGACCTTAGTGAGTGTCAAGTCGACCTCTCGTCACTACTTTTTCGAGGTTAGACAGGATACTCATTGGGTACATATATGTTTATGTACTCATACTACATTTGCTGTACATTTTGTTGCACAGGTACCATCATAGCACATTGATTGATTTGGAGACTTATACGGGCTGCATTCATCCGGAGGCGTTCCGTAGCTGACAGAGTCTCCCTCCTATGTATTTGCATTTATTTTAAAGTCTTTGTCCAAATTGTTCCTCGGACAAGTGTTGTGTAATTGTATGAGTTCTTAGCAGTTGCTCATGTACTTGTGTCACCGGGTTCTGGGAATGTGTTGAGATTTATATTACTGGTTTAAATTGATTTCTATCGTAATTAAATTACAAAAAAATGTATTTATTTGATTATGAAATGTGAGAAAGAGGCAATGATTTCGAAAGTGTTAAGTAGGAAAGTACTTCAACTAATTAAGGGGTTGGCTTGCCTGACAGTGGTGTCCAGCGCCATCACGACCTATAGATTTTGGGTCGTGACAAGTGTGTTTTCCTTGTTAATTATCAAAGAATTGTGTGAAAATTGAAGAACAATTGATGAATACCACTTTCTCTCTCTATGACCCCTTTCCCTCACTCTAAACCATCAGAAAATATACTAAAAATGCCTGGGGAAATGCCTTATATTGATTTGGGGTCGGGTTTAAAATTTAGAAAATAGGGTGCCCCGACTCAACTATGCGGTCGCATATGCGACCGCAAAACGGAAATGAGGCCCCCAAACTTGTCGCAGAAATGGCCTTAACTAGGGGAGCCAATTGTCATGCGATCGCATAATGCACTGCATAATTGTTGTGCAGTCACATAATGCACCGCATATCTGCCCTCAAATTGGGCAGTCTCCTGCCCTAATATGCGGTCCGCAAAGCAGATTTTCGATCGCATAGTGGACCGCAGATCAGCATCCCTTTTACAAAAAACATTTCCTCTAAGTCCGTAGGGTACTGTTCAATCAAAAAATTCCGAACCGCGGCAAGGAAATTTCTATAGTTACAACAACATAGGAATCTAACTGAGCGACGTTTCAGTTAATGATTTTATCTTTACAGGTCCTTACAAAACCGTACATGTATGTATATATATATATACACCTTGTTTAAAAGGGTGGTCTTGTGCAAATTCATTTGGAGTTTTAGCCTATTATGAAATTGTTCAATTTGACTCTTACCCTTAATTACCATATCCAATTTATTTACATCTTATTTATAGCACATAAAATATTACAATTAGCCTACCTGGCACCCCGAAATCCTAAATTACTTATCAAAATTTTCCGTGGCTTTCCCATTCCAATAGAGAAATCCACAAAAGACCCATTTAATTGGGGAGAGGCAATTAACGGTCAGAACTGGGGTTCAATTAAGGCAGTAAATCAAAATCATACAATATAGGGAGTCAGTAAAATCCCAAACCATACTGATAATTAATTAAGGAAGTATAATCAGTTAAGGTCTTAAATAAGGAAACAAGTAAAAGTTTCAGCAAATACTGATTTTAACAGGATAAAATTATTCAAATTCCAAAAATAGAAATCAATTAGGTAAAGTCTCACAGAATACTGGATTCAACAGGAAAACTGGTTCAAATCTTTAATAGAAATTTATTAAGAAAAAACTCCAAAACAATGCAGGATTTACATGAAAAATCATTCAAATCCCTACATAGAACCAGTTAATAAGACTGGTTCACAGAAATAAACCTAATAACAGAACAAAGTTGAAGAAATCAATATAACAAATAGAAACATCTAGGGTTGAAGAATAAACATGAGAATCAGTCAAGATAGTGAAGAACACTTAGTTTAAACACTGAAAAGTTAAGAAAAACCTTTGAATAAAAGTCTGGGACGAACCCTAATTTCAGAAAGAGTGAATAAAATCGAAACAATTAACTAGAACAAAATAATTTCAAAGGAAAACACCCAATAATACTCGAATCATATTAGATCTACAATGATCGTAACAGATTCAAAGTCTAGTGAAACTAGGGTTTTTAGAAACAGTAGAGGTAAAAGAAAATCGCTCAAAAACTATGGATTCGCACTAAAAATAAGAGGAAACCCATACTCACAACGACAAAGGCCATAGACAGGCCTATAGACAAATTTTAGCAAGAACCAGGTTTAATCTCCATGAGATTCTCTCAAGGATCTATGTAATCAAATAGTGATGGGGTATAGGAGGCTAGTGGTGGTCGGAGAATGCACGGAAACTCCATAGATGGGAGCTTCACGCCGGTGACAGCGATTAGGGTTAAGGGTGTGTTAAGAGATAATTGGAGAGGTTAAGGAACCAGTGACAGAGGAAATGAAAGATTGGGGGGGGGGGGGGTTAAGGTTGTTTGTTAATTAAAAAGGTAAGTTTTATCGTGGACCGTTGATCTAAAAGATCAACGGCCACGATTAAACAAGGTTATTATGTCGGGCATGTATAGGTTGGGCTTAGGGTGAATTGGGCTGGTATTAAAAGGGTTAGGTTTGACAAAATTAGGGAAATTAAAAGGGCTATTTGTTAAATACCCAAATAATAGATAAAAACTAATTTATAAAATAATTATTAGATTATGAAAATGATTTTCATGTATAGAAATGCTTTAAAACAATTACTCAATATTTTAAAAACACAACAAGCTATTTTGTGACAAAATAATGTGATAATGCATGCATGGGCTATAATTGCAACGTTATTGTAATTGTAATCCAAAAATGTAAATGTGGCTTTTACTGAAACAATTATGCTTAGTATGAGTATAAATAACAAAAGTAAATCATAAAATTTTATAAAATTATTTGTAGTGCAGTCAATGAGTATTTATATAATGAAATACTGGGATAAATCATTTAAAATCCTTAAAAGATGCAGAAATTATGGAAAAAGTATTAGTTGATGCTAATGCATAGTTTTGAAAGTATGTATGCATTTTGAAATAATATTATAGGGAAATATTGAGTATCCACAACTGCCCCTCTTTACCCGGGAAGGAATAAAGAGTTGTCGGGTAAAGATATGATGGCCAATTTTGACTGAGCGGGACGGTTTGAGGGATTTAGGCCGCATTCTGGTTTCTGAGCTGCCTACATATCCCTGGTTTTACAGGAATCAGGTCGTGTGTAGTTCTAGATTCATCGGCGGAATATGCCGACGAAGTTACCACAAGGACGAACACAAGATTTCGGGATGGGTGAAATGGTTGCGGTCAAATTTGAGTTAGTATGATGGAATTGGAGCAGGATTGCTTCTATTGGGGTAGAGGTTTGCTCATCGGATCATCTGCAAGTAAAGATGTGCAACAAGCATATATTGGTGCATAAATTTAAACATGATTCTAATTCCCTTCAGACAATGAAAATTGTCTTAGGACGATTGAGGATGACGTCCGTAGACCATGATGTCCTGGGCCATGGATTATTTAGTGAGGGATTTGCAGGCCATGATATTATGTTCTCGGGCCATGAAAATGGTGCCTCCGAACCATGACGCCTTTGAATAATGATATGCAAATTTGAGAGATCCTCAGGCCATGACATGGTGTCTTCCGGCTATGAGGATGATGCCTTTAGACTATGACGCCTTCCAACAAGTTGGCAATATTTCAGCCCATGAGATGTGACAATATGATGTTAGGAGCAACAAGACATGTCTTAGTCTTGTGTGAAGTCGAGGACGGAGCTTATCCCTAAAGAAGAGAAAATGGATAGTGCACGGGAGACAGTGCTTAGTCTCGTGAAAAGTTGGAGATAGGGCTAAGTCCCATGCAAAGGTTGAGACAAAGCTTAGTCTCATGAAAATAGAAGGCAATGGTTAGCCTTATGAAAATAGGAGGCAGAGCTTAGCCTCGTGCAAGATTTGGGACAGGGCATAATCCCATGCAAATAGAAGGCAATGCTTAGCCTTATGCAAATAGGAAGCAGGGCTTAGCCTCATGCAAGATTTGGGACATGGCTTAGTCCTATGAAAAATAAAGGCAGTTCTTAGCCTTATGCAAGTAGGGAGACAGAGCTTAGCCTCATGCTAGATTGAGACAGAGCTTAGTCTCATGAAAATAAAAGGCAATGCTTAGCCTTGTGCAAATGTGTAGGTAGGGCTTGGCCTCAGGCAAGATGGAGACAGAGCTTAGTCTCATGCTGATAGAAGGCAATGCTTAGACTTATGCAAATAAGAGGCAGGGCATAGCCTCATGCATAATTTTTGACAAGGCTTAGTCCCATGCAAAGTAAAGGTAGTGCTTTGCCTTATGCAAGTAGGGAGGCAGGGCTTAGCCTCATGCAAGATTGAGACAGAACTTAGTCTCAGGCAAATAAAAGGCAATGCTTACCCTTGTACAAATGTGGAGGCAGGGCTTGGCCTCATGCAAGATGGAGACAGATCTTAGTCTCATGATGATAGAAGGCAATGCTTAGCCTTATGCAAATAGGAGGTAGGGCTTAGCCACATTGACGAATTGGGACAAAGCTTAGTCCCATGCAAATAGAAGGCAATGTTTAGCCTTATGCATATAGGAGGCAGGGCTTAGCCTCATGCAAGGTTTTGGACAAGGCTTAGTCCCATGTAAATAGAACGCAATGCTTAGCCTTATGCAGATATGAGGCAGGGCTTAACCTCATGCAAGATAGGAGGCAGGGCTTAGCCTCATGCATGATTAGGGACATGGCTTAGTCCCGTGCAAATAGAAGGAAGATAACAGATGATAGAAGAGTATTTCTTAGCTGGTAGTAGATTCAGTATCGTGGTTTTCATGAAGGTTGTGATTCCGAGGTGTGCATATTCCTCGTTGCTGTGTTCAAAGAAAAATTGTGAGTTCTATAGGGGGAGGTCAGTTCGTGCCTCCATTTTTGTTGATTGACTTGCTTTCCTAGGTTTTGAGAGCCAGTTCAAATCTTCGGGGGTAGCGTTTTCTAAACTTAGTTATTTCAAAAGCAAGAATGCATAGTTTCAAATACATAGTAAAAATATGTTTTTTAGAAATTGGTTTAGATGAACCAGTGATTGTGACATGAACCGAGACATTGCGTCGCTATAGAATTTTGAGGGTCCTCCTCAAAATCTTTCCCCAGTTAGATGGATAAACACTTCTGACTACCGTGTATGCTGCGATTGGCTGAACATGCTTCAAAATTTTGAGCGTCCTCCTCAAAATTCTTCCCAGTTTCCGATTATGGGAAAAATAGAAATTTGATTGAATTGTGACCAAACCCACAGGGCTGCCTACGTACCCCTCTTAAACAGGAATCAGGTCGAGCGTAGTTCAATTTACATCATAAGAGGGAAATATAAATAGTTACACATAATATCACTTGACTACATCTGAATTGTTTGGTTTTGGCCAGACTTCTCCATCCATTTCTGTGAGTATAAGGGCTCCAACTGTTAATACTCTATGAACCATGTAAGGACCTTGTTAATTGGGAGAGAATTTTCCTTTGGCTTCATTTTGATGCGAGAAGATCATTTTCAGCACCAGCTACCCCGATGTGAACTGTCTTGGTTTGCCTCTTTTGTTGAAAGCTCTGGATATTTTGTTCTGATAAAGTTGCCCGTGACATACCGCATTCATCCTTTTTTAGTCTATGAGGGCTAGCTGCTCATAACGACTCTTTATCCATTGTACGTCGCTGAGCTCAGCTTGTTGTATGATTCTCAAAGAAGGAATCTCCACCTTGGCAGGAATAACAACTTCAATACCATAAACCAGCAAGTAGAGAGTTGCCCTGGTTGATGTGCAGACTGTGGTACGGTATCCTAGTAAAGCGAACAATAGCTTCTCGTGCCATTGTTTGTGATTTTCTACCATATTCCTCAGTATCTTCTTGATATTTTTGTTGGCGGCTTCCGCGGCTCCATTCATTTGAGGTCTATATGTTGTGGAATTCTTGTGCTTCATTTTGAAAGTCTGATACGTTGTCTTCATCAAGTCACTGTTGAGATTGGCGGCATTGCTAGTGATGATAGACTCTGAAACTCCGAATCGGCAAACAATCCTATCGCAGACAAATGCTACTTCGACCCATTTGATAAAGTAATTAATAGCTACCAGGTTAAACCAATACTCATTTGAGGCGGTGGGCTCAATTGGACTAATGAGATCCATTCCCCATGCGGCGAATGGCCAAGGTGAGCTTGTTGCATTGAGCTAATTTTGTGGCACTTTTATCATATTTGCATGTACTTGACATTGGTAGCATTTTCGGACATACTGGATGTAATCTGTTTCCATGGTCATGCAAAAATAACCAGCCCTAAGTATGTTCTTAGCCAAGACAAAGTCGTTCATATGCGAGACGTAGGTCCCAACATGTATTTCCTCAAGTAGCTTCAAGCTTCTTTTACGTCGACTCACCTAAGTAATACCAAATCAGGAGTTCTTCTATATAGGGTTCCTCCAAAGCATGCGTTATTTAGTATGGTTTGCATGCTCCAGGTATTCTCCTTTTTCAAAATATTCCTTGATGTAGTGGAACCAAGATTTCCCGCCTGTTTCTTCTTCAACATGGGCACAAGATGCCGGCTGACTATTGATCCTTACTGGGATAGGATCAAAGAAGTTCTTGTCGGGATGTTGTATCATTGATGACAAAGTGGCCAATGCATCATCGAACTCATTCTGAATCCTAGGAACATGCCGAAACTCTATCTTCGTGAACCTCTTCTTCAATTCCTGCACGTGGTGCAGATTTGGCATTATCTTGGAGTTTTTAGTGGCCCATTCTCCTTTTACCTGGTGCACAAGCAAATCTGAATCACCAATTACCAGCAGCTCTTGAATATTCATGTCAATAGCCATGTTGAGTCCTAATATGTAGGCCTCATACTTTGCCATGTTGTTGATGCAGGAAAATCTGAGTTTTGCAGATACCGGATAGTGTTGGCCAAATTTTTATAGTAAGACAGCTCTAATGCCGACTCGTTTGAAATTTGCTGCTCCGTCAAAGAACATTCTCCAATTGTCGTAGGGCTCAACAATGTCCTCCCCTATCAATAGTACCTCTTCATCGGGAAAATACATTTTCAGGGGTTCGTGTTCTCCTTCCACAGAGTTTTAGCAAGATGATCCACCAGTGCATGTCCTTGATCGCTTTCTAAGTTACATAAACAATGTCAAACTCACTCAACAGGATTTGCCACTTGGCCAGCTTGCCGATGGGAATGGGTTTTTGAAAGATATATTTCAAAGGATCCATCCTTGATATGTGGTATGTTGTGTAGGAACAGAAGTAATGCCTCAGCTTCTGAGCTATCCAGGTCAGAGCGCAATAGGTACGTTGTGTACGGTTAAAATTTGAGAGACCGATTTTTCATTTGTCATGTTATTTAACAGCTTATCCGTGTAGAGCTCAAGGTACGATTCGAGGTGCGATTTGAGACCTAACCTGGAGCATCCCTTATTTGCGACTTCGAGGAAAGGCGGGTCCGAAGCTAACGAAAGCAAGTGGCGCAAGGGCTAAAGTGTCTGAGTCTGCGAGAAAGTACAAATCCGTACCCAGACATTAAATAGTTGTATCATTCGTAAATCTTTGTAATAAATGATAGTTTACTATGTTGGGATTTCTTCTCCTATATAAAGGGGACCCTTATTATTTCTTGTACACATGATATTCAATACAAGGAACAAGAACATTCTGTGCTTCATTACTCAAACATTCCCTATTGTCTCTCTGTTAGCTCATTTACTTACATTTATTGCACTTCATCATTTGTTCTTCATTTATAGATCATTATTGATCATAAATAGCATACTCCCAAACCGATAAAACTGTTATAGGTTCATCGATCATCCAACGGTAGCCCCGAGCCTCGACCTCAAGGATTCCCCGAGGCCAGCATCGAACATCCGATTTGAGGCATCAAGGTTTGCTTATCTTTGATTTAATACTGCTTTCACTCTATCTGCTTCAATTGTACTTAGCATCAACTTCTTAACAACTAGTACTAAAATAAATCGCATATTTTCAGAACCACATAATCAAATATAATGGTAATTACCATTTTCAAGGTAAATTATTTGGCACACACCGTGGGGCTAAAAATAATAGTGATTTTTTTAGTACTGGTTCAGTGAAAAATAAAGTTTATCTTTCACACTTTTTCTTGTCCACGAATCTTTGATTTCAGGTCAGAATGTCTAACTCAGTAAACGCACGCAAAAACAATGGTGCTGAAAACAATCAGTGAATACCTCACACGGTACCCTATACAAATAGTGCCTCCAAATCTTCAAGGCATGAACAATAGCTGCAAGTTCCAGATCATGGACTGGATAGTTCTTCTCATGAATCTTCAACTGGCGAGATGCGTAGGCTATAACCTTTCCCTCCTGCATCAATACCGCACCAATTCCTACCCGCGAAGCATCACAATACACATTATAAGAACCTGAACCTGAGGGTAATACCAACACTGGTGCTGTGGTCAATGCTGTCTTGAGC
>ML295778.1:712-11604 GCA_005239495.1 Nicotiana undulata | reverse complement strand
ATTGTTTACTTTTGTGATATTTATACTTGCTTCGTTGGCTATTGTGTTAGATTGCCTCCCTTGGTTTCTTCTACCTGTCAATTTGATTGCTTCACTGTACTTGCTTCTCCTTTTTCTGCTCCCGTATCCCTCACTTGTTGCTTATATCTTGCCTTGTATTATCCTTGTTACCTGCTGTAGAATAGGACATGTTATCGTTATTGTCAAGTCTAGCCTCGTCACTACTTCGGCCGAGGTTAGGCTCGGCACTTACTAAGTACATGGGGTTGGTTGTACTGATACTACACTGCACTTCTTTATGTTGTGCAGATCCCGCTCCCAGACCCCGTGGACCGCTCTGGGGGAGTGACCTTCAGTCCACATTGAGCTTCAAGGTATACCACTGGCGTTCGTGGACCCTGGAGTCTCTTCTGCTATTGTGTCCTATTGTCTTACTTCTCTTTCAATTCTAAAGACAATACTGTAATTCCTTTCAGACTTGTATTTAGTATTCTTATAGCTAGTCCGTGAGGTTGTGACACCCCNTTATTATTTTTCTGCTGTAAGACTTTTGAAGTGATTTGGGATGTTTCAGTAAAAGTTGGAAGTTCATGGTTCGGGATATTCCAGTAAAGGTTTGAAGGTTTATGGCCTTAAATACTGTTACGTTATTTATAGATGTCAAAAATGTTGTGTACGGTTGCTTGTCTAGAGGGGTCAATGTTAGACGCAGTCACGGTCTGAAAGGTGGGATTTCGGGTCGTGACAGCGGATTTTGGGTCATGACATGAGGATGGTAAGCTAGTTGATGCAGCGCCACTAACTTGGGTTCAATTTTCGAATTTTGTTTATGGAGTTTGTTCTCTAGACCCTTGGGGATGCATGGCCTACAGAGTTCGAGCAATTTCTTTAGGGGACTATGACTGTGTCAGGGTATGCCATGAGTTTTAGTGAGTTATTTTTCCGTGCACCTTCTTTTGTATCTACAGTCAGAGAGGGAGTCCACAGATTTTTGAGGGGCTCAATTATGGTCAGTATTTCATGGGAGCTGGAGAGTGATACTCCATTTTAGAAGGTTTTGGAGATTGCTCGCAGGTTGGCGTATATGCGTAGCAAGGAGAGGGAGGCCAAGAGGCCTCAAGATTCGGGAGGATTTAGTGGTTCCTGCTCTATAGTTTCAGCTCGTCATGGCAGAGGTTATGTTAATCAACCAGTTCATTCGTTACTTCAGGCTACTCACACTGCTCCAACTATTCCGAGGTCTCAGATATCCCCATTGCGCACAACCACTTTCCAGTGTACCTCCTGCACGGGTTGCCTACAACGGTCATTCTAGCCTACCAAGTCAGACTTAGTTTCACCAGCCACGCATGTAGAAAGGTTGTTGCAAGTGTGGTGATACTAGGTATATGGTGAGGGACTGTCCGAGACTAAGGAGGATTTCACCTCCACAGTGTCCGCCAGCTTTGGTTGCTGCTCTAGTTGCTACACCACCTGTACAGCCAGCCAAGGGTGAAGGACAGACGGGTAAAAGTGGTTCTAGAGGGGGAGGCCAGACTCGTTGGAATTTCCTTATGTTTTGAACTGTTATTGTTTTATGTTAATTTATTTCACTTGTATTTTAACCGTATTTTGATTATTTTGTTATTTATCACATCTTTACTTTTGTTGCTATTTATTGATTTTATTTTTCGTTGTTAGCTTTATATAATTTTTCTGCACATGTTTGCATGTCTAGTGAGTATCTTGACTCGTACTCTACCGAGGTTAGTTTTAATACTTACTAGGTACCATTGTGATGTACTCATACTATGCTTCTGCACATTTTGTGCAGATACATGTACCTCTGACCATGTCGGACGCTTGTGAGTTGATTCAGACATTGCGGAGACTTCAAGGTATACCTACTTGACTCTCGTAGGCCTCGATTCACCCTCTTATATTACCTTTACTACATTTTACTTTCATTCCAAACAATGTTGTATTTAGAAATTTCTAGTTTATTGCAGTAGAGCTTATGACTCCGTACTGGCGATTTTGGGAATGGCTACTGATCAATTTCAACTTTTGTTATGTCGTCTACCCATTTAAGTTAATAGCTAAGTTATTTATTTTTGTTAAATTTTCAGCATACGTTAGGCTTACCTAGTCTTAGAAATTAGGTGTCATCACGTTCCCAAAGGTGAGATTTTGAGATCGTAACATTTCAGGAGTTACATAAAGAGAATATGGCCAACTTCTCACCTTTATATCCATTAAACGAAGAGCCATGTAATTGAAAATTATTATTTCTAATCTTAAAATACAATATATCCGGTGACCAAGGCGGATTCTTTAGTTTTGTTATGGGTTCAATTAAATGCATAACATTTATTCTAGACCTAGATTTTCTATATAAAACTAAAATATGAGCTGTAAAGCCATAATTCAAATAAGGCGATAAATTTATTAGTTGAAATTAAAATCTTGAATCCGCCTTGCTCGAACTAAAATATGTCTTTTGGAATTGCAGTGCATAAGGTAACATCGAGACTTTTCAATAGTTCATGTTCGGTTTGACCTTTTTTCCCTTTTTAACTAAGTGAAAAGGAAAAAGGCAAGGGGGTGGGTGGCACCATGAATAGTAAGTACACGATGATATGCAAGAGAAAAGGTGTTTCAATTTTTAATTTCTTATCATCTTCAAGTGTTGCAGTTGCCGCAACAACCTAAGCCCTAACTAGTGCTATATGAAATTACGCACTATGGCAGCTACGAGTCATTATGACAATACTTTATGCACATACTTCACTCGAATATGAAGAGAAATTAACAATGTTCCGAAATTTAGGAAAACCAAAAAATAAAGATATTAAACCATATTGCTTTTAGTTAAAAGATTAAGGAGTCATTTGGTAGGATGTATAAGAATAATGCTGGATTATGTGTATTAGTAATTCATAGATTAATAATGTATGTGTAAATAGTGCAAGCATTAGTTATGCATAAGTTATTTCTTATCCACTGTTTAGTGTGGTGCATTAAAAACTAAAATGTATGGTATAATTTTTACGAAATCTAATTGTTTACAAAAATACCCTCCATATTTTTTAGCTTGAAGCGACTTTGAAGATAATTTTGTCTTTAATCATGAATTGCCTTGGTATTGCTAATTAATACAATGATTTGCTATCTATCAGTTTTACATAGGATAATACTTAATAAATTGTATAAATAATACTTGATTAGTAATATATATGTTGAAAAAGTATACTAAACAAGGTTTAATAATACCAAAAGCTAATGCATATATTATTTCCTCTAATGCATCCTACCAAATGACCGCTAAAATGTTTCCTATACCAAAGTAAGTATGATTGAATGCTCCCGACAATAACACGTCTTATCTTTTGGATTTTGATTGCTTGAGTAGATTCAACATACAATATTCAACATTACGACAAATGACTATCTTTGATGTGAAAAAAGTAAGCCCCATTGTGGCTTATGGATTAGATGTCTTCTCTCGAGATGCTGCAAAAAGACCCGATCGGATCTCCTAGCAATGGATGCTTTCTTCGTGTTTTTGATTCATTTTGTTATGAAGAAAGTAGTCCTTTAGGTAATTTGAATGGTCACCCTTTTGGAAATGGTTGAGACATACTCTCGCTGTTTCGATTTAGATAAGTTAGCATGACTAGATACGGAATATAAGAGAAAAGAGGAAGACATTTGAAAGTTGTGCTCTTAAAAGCTAGGAGGAAATTTTTTGTAGGACCATAACATCTGTGTGGTTATTGTATGGGTTAAAATATGTTCATATTTAATGTTGGCATGAGAACGCGTGAAGGCGATGACAAAAGACAGTTGGGCCTGAGGGCAATGATCTCGTTTGTTATTGGAGAGAATGATACTCAAAAAGTGAAGTAAACACCTACCACCCGGTAGCATTTAATGAACAATATTCTATAATATTAAGTGCACGGTCCGTTGCAGAGAATAAGACATTTACTGCCTACATGTCCCTCATAATTATCATTAAAGAGGGGCTTGATTCTAGGACCTTATTCCTTATGTACAATTATAAATAGTGAGTTCTACCATCATTGTAAGGGAGGAGCTTTCTAACAAGCACACACTGTATTCTAATAAAAGCTCAATAACATTTTACTTTCTTGCTTACTTATATTATTCTTGCTACCTCCAGAAGCTTTGCGCCCGAGAATAATATATTTGCTATTTTATGTTTTCAAGGCTAAATCTTATATTTTTGTCTAATTCATTTATCATTTTAGGATAAAATCTATCACTTGTCTATAAATCACGTATAAATTCAACTGTACCGTTTTACGGGTAAACAATTATATAATCTTCTTATTAAGGATAAATTGAGTAAAATGAAAAATGTAGAGTTGAATTATTTTCAATTATAGAAATGTGTCTTTATTTTCTAAACGGACTAATAAGAAAAGTGTGTCATCTAAATTGAAAAGGATGAAGTATATATATAATAAGTGTATGGAGAAGTACACTTTTTTTGTCCCGACCCGAAAGTTTCACCGTCGGGACCATGATGGCGCCTAACATCATACTTGTCAGGCAAGCCAACGTTAGAGATTATTTAGCCATTCCTTTTCATTTTTATTAATTATTAGTAAACAGTCAAAATAAAGCGAAATAAATGCGAAGATGTATAGATATCGATTTCATTTACATACTACTTCTGCCCAGAAATCCGGAGTCACAATTCACGAACATACTATGATTTTTCAACAATCAATTGCCTGAAAGAAATTACACTTATTTTGGAAATAAAGAAAAATTAGTAACGTAGATGTGTAGAAGGGGACGCTAGGGCCTACAGAGCAGGTCTACCTTGGGTCTCCGAGCTGTATAACTTGAAGCCAATCTATCGATCAACCACTACCTGCTTCGAAATCTGCATAGGAAGTGCAAAGTGCAGTATCAATACAACCGACCACATGTACTGGTAAGTTCCAAGCCTAACCTCGACAAAGGAGTGACGATGCTACAGCGAGGCACTCACAATATAAACTACAGACAATTATCATTAAAACAGAATAGGAAACGGGATAATGTAAAAGCAGTAATTTACAGGAATAAATACAGACCTCAAGTGTCTTATTAGTATTACCAATCCTTCAGTGAGATGCAAAACTACTGAATAACTTACACAGTCAGAGAAAAATACATAAACACATAAATTATTGCGGCGCGCAACCCGATCCCACTGTACATATAAAAATCCACCCTTATTTTTTATTAATAGCATAAACAACAAAATATGAATAAAATGTTGCGGCGCGCAACCCGATCCCACCATATCATAATAAACATAATCACCATTCACCCTTATATCACCACATTCCACCCTTATTTCACCTGTTGTGGCGTGCAACTCGATCCCACTGTATAATAGCAATTCACCCTTATTCCTCCTCAATTTACTACCCTTATTCCACATGTTGCGGCGTGCAACCCGATCCCACCATATCATAATAAAATACACAGAGTGTACAGAAGTTTCACAAAATTTGCACAAGACCCTTACCAACACTTAGAATTTAAAACAAGGCAACCGGGAGCCATATAATAAATCAAACACTATACAATTGATACTACTCAACGAGACCAAACCGGGATATCACAAAAATGACTATAAGAAAAGCTTAAGCAAATAACGAGGAACAATAATTTTACGGGACAACAAATATCTTAAATAAGGGGAGCACAATATCTAACAAGTAGCAATTAGGCATGGAATTACAAGTTGACATGTAACAATTAAAGTAGGGAAGA
Organism: Nicotiana undulata; assembly: GCA_005239495.1. Lineage (NCBI taxonomy): Eukaryota > Viridiplantae > Streptophyta > Magnoliopsida > Solanales > Solanaceae > Nicotiana > Nicotiana undulata. The sequence goes on along the minus strand of ML295778.1, from coordinate 5,826 downwards.
AACAATATAAAGAGAACGGAAAGAAACAGGTAAAACAGATAAATTGGCGGCATATATGTACTCGTCACCTCGCGTATACGCTGCTCACATGATTTACCATATAGAAAATAAGGCTAAGGTTCCTAAACCCTCAAGTCAAGGTTAGACAGAACACTTACCTCGATCCACATGCCACTCACTGCTCAATTATCGCTTTTCCTCTAGATTTCACCTCCAAACCAGTCGTATCTAGAAATAATTAACTTAATAATATCAAATATTGCTAAAGAAATCAATTTCAATACATAAATTTAGGTTTCTCAACATTTCCCCCAAAAGTAAAAGATTGACTCCGGGCCCACTTGGTCAAAACTCAAGGTTCAAACCAAAACCCATTTACCCATTCACCCCCGAGACCGAATATGTAATTAGTTCTGGAATCCGACCCCAAATCGAGGTCTAAATCCCCAATTTGCAAAAACCCCCAATTCTTCCAAAATCCCTAATTTCTACCAAGAACGAACAAGGTTTAGGACTATGAATTAATGGATGATGATGGAAATTGAAGGAAACGAGTTAAAAGATACAAATCTATGAATTGGTGTTGAGTTTCCCCTTCAAAACGCACCTAGGCCGAGTTCTAATGGAGTGCTTGTGAAAAATGGGAAGAATCCCGTTTTTGTTCAGTTTTAAGTGCTGGGCGTCAGGCCTTCTTCGTGTTGGCGAAGGGCCTGCCGCGATTGTGAAGCAACAACCCGATTGGCTTTCGCATTCGTGAATTCCTCTTCGTGTTCACGAAGGCTATCCCACCCTCGCCTCTACGTTCGCGAGCCAGTGATCGTGTTCGCGTAGAAGAACAACTGACCCCTCCCCCACGTCCCTAAGGCATCCCTCTCACGTGATATTGGCCGCGTTTGCGAAAGGGTAAGGCCCCCCATTGCCTCGCGTTCACGATTAAGAAAAATCCCCCTGACCCAGTTTACTCTCCGCGTTCGCGGGAGTACATTCGCGAACGTGTAGAAGAAAGCACCAGACGAAAGTTGAAGCCAAAACCCAGATTTTTCTAAGTCTAAAACACCTCGTAGCCTATCTGAAACTCACCCGAGCCCTCGGGGCTCCAAATCAAACATGCAAACAAGTACTAACACATCATGCGAACTTGCTCACGTGATCAAATCGCTAAAATAACACCTAGAACTATGAATTTAACACCAAATCACATGAAATTCACAAGAATACCTTAAAATTCCTATTTTCACAGCCAGACGTATTATTTTGGACCTGTACCGGGCTCCGAAACCAACATACGGTCCTGATACCAACAAAATCAAACATTAACAAATTCTTAAAATCATTATATTTTCAGCCTTTCAATTTTTTCAAAAATTCATATCACGAGCTAGGGACCTCAGAATTTGATTCCGGGGCATACGACCAGGTCCCATATTTCAATTCTGACCTACTGGGACCGTCAAAACACGGGTCCGGGTCCGTTTACTCAAAACATTGATCGAAGTTAACTAAAATCAACTTTTAAGGCCAAAAATTTGTAAAGACCCGTAAAATCCTTAACCAAAACGACGCCCGACTAGATCCCTATGTTGTTACCTTTAGGATTGAAAAGTACCCTGCAGACTTAGAGGAAAACTTTCGTGAAAGGATGGAGATTTGCGGTCCACTATGCGGTCGCATATCAGGTATGCGGACCGCATAGCTGGACAACTTGTTGTCCATTTTAAGGGCAACTGTGCGGCCTAAAATGCGATCGTATTTCGTGTTCGGTCCGCATAGTTACCAAATACCTGGGTAGTTTCCTTTTTCTTTTCCGCCCAGTTGAGACCAGTTATGCGGCAGGTTTGCAGACTGCCTAACCTAAATGCGATCGCATTTCAGATCGCAAACCTGTGTCGCGGCACCCATTTTCTAATTTTAAAAACCCGACCCCAGACTTACACCCATCCCTCATCATTTTAGCCATTCCCTAATAATTTAGAGTGAGAAGAGAGTGGGTTCTAGAGAGATAAGGTCACAACTCCCTCAAATTGATCCTCCATCACCACTCAAGCTTGGAACTAATCAAGAAGGACACCAATTTCTTCCCTCTAAGAGGTAAGCTTCTACCACACCAACCTTAATTTCCAGATTTTATTTAAAATGGACCATGGATAGGTTAGTTCATGGGAATAGGGATGGAAACCGTACTTTCATGTAATCAAGTAATCCTAAACTAGTAAAGGGAAGTAGGTTAGAGTAATTTTTCACTAAAAAGGGGACTGTGCAATCTTAATGAGCACCTAATTTTTGATACAATGCTCAAGTAAGCTCAAGTCATGATCATTATTCCTAATTATGGGTTCAATTGTGCTACATTGTGAATTAGATTGAAGGTGCTAAAAAGGTCCGGTGGATTGTGGTAGAAATTAAGGAAAAACCCCAAATCGAGGTATGTATGGCTAACTCTAATCTTCATGGAATAAAATCGTTGGTGCCAAAATGTACGGTATGAATTACCTTGTTTGATTCTCTAAATAGTAAATGGGTTCAGTGTGTTAAGTTGCGAAACTCTTGCTTTCATATCATTCTATGTTACTACCACGTCATTATGCTATTTGAATGTATGAAATGTGATCACTATGCTCCTTCTTTTACTATGTGTACGACTCCTATTATGTAATGGTTTGGTCGAGGTGAAGGGTGAATATATGATATGGTTGGATAAAGGAATGTAACCTAAAAGGTTAAATAGGCCCAAGTGCCAAGAACTGTAAACTAAAGAATGAGAAGAAATGTGAACTAAAGGATTAAAATGATATGAGATGTGAACTAAAAGATGTAAAAATGATATGGTTATGTCCTAGAGTGAGATGGCTTAGCCGATCGGGCTGAGATCGGACTCCATGATGTACACATGGTGGTAATTATGAAAGTATGATATTGATTATGTCTCATTGTTCCAAGTGGGATGGCTTAGCCGATCGGGCTGAGATCGGACTCCATGATGTACACATGGTGGTAATTATGAAAGTATGATATTGATTATGTCTCATTGTTCCAAGTGGGATGGCTTAGCCGATCGCGCAGAGATCGGACTCCGTGTGATAATGACACGGTGGTAATAAGGAAAGTATGATAATGATGATGTCCCACTAGTTCAAATGATGGCGGAGATCGGACTCCGTGCAATAACGACACGTTGGTATATTGATGTCTCACTTAGGATGGCTTAGCCGGTCGGGCAGAGACCAGACTCCGTGTGACAACGACACGGTGGTATATTAATAATAATAACACTTGGTTTAAAAGACTATTAACCAAAAGATGGAAAAACGGGATAAGAAAACATGGTGACTCTTATTGGTGCTTTTTCCCTACTTCTATGAATTGTTATATGAAGTCTCTATTTGTATCATTACGTGTGTGATGTTTATTCTATCTAGAGTAGAGTTTGTTCATACATACAGTACTATTCAATGGTACTAATGTCCCTTTTGCCGGGGGCGCTACATCGTCTTATGGATGTAGGTGGCTCTGTAGCTGGTAGCGCCAAGCGTCGAAAGTGGTGCCCTCTCCTCCTCCTCTCAGCAGTACTGGTGAGCCCTATTTCCTCCCGGGACGTGTGTAAATCTATGTTTCTCTCTTTTGTATATGTTTTTCTATTTCAAGGTATAGTCGGGGCCTTGTCGCCGAAAGGATTATGTCCATCTTCCTTGTTTCTAGAGGCTCCGTAGACACTCATGTGGGTCATGTATGTTTTGGGTAGTTGTTAGGTTAACTCGTAACTGTAATCCCATCTCTTAAATATTGTAATTAGTATGTATGTGTTTGGGAGACCAAATGTTGGTATCGGTACATAAGAAGGAATGGGCTAACACTACTAAAAATCCGAGAAAAAGCGACCAAAGTTGGTCGCTAAACAGTGAAAAAGCGACCAAAAAGCGTCCAAAAAGTCTTGGTCGCTATTTTGCTGGTCCCTTTACCTTAGAGACATAAGTTGGTCGCTAATTAGCGACAAACTTTGGTCTCTAAGGTAAAAGGACCAAATATTCTGGGTATCAAATATAGAGACCAACTTTGGTCGCTTTTTCACTGTTTAGCGACCAACTTTGGTCGCTTTTTCACTGTTTAGCGACCAACTTTGGTCGCTTTTTCACTGTTTAGCGACCAACTTTGGTCGCTTTTTCACTGTTTAGCGACCAACTTTGGTCGCTTTAATATTTTAATAATATAAATTTAGCGACCAAAGTTGGTCGCTTTTTGTTTAATTTTTTTAATTTATTTTATACAAAAGCGACCAAAATTGGTCGCTAATTTCTAGAAATTTTTTTAATAGAATAGCGACCAAAGTTGGTCGCTATTCAAAATTTGGTTAATTAGCGACCAAGAAAAAAAAATTAAATAGAAAAGCAACCAAAGTTTTTGGCAGAAACTACCTGTTTTGGCAGCTACACCACCTGCCAGCATACCAAATCCTATTACAAGCAACAACAACAACAATACCAACAACAACAACACAACAACAACAATAACAATATTAACAACAACATTAAAACCAACAAAGTATAAAGTTCAATAGAACTAACACATTAAACTAACAAAACTAAGTTAACGCTTATTACAAGCCCATTCGAAAACTAGTTCTATTGTCTAGTTCAAAGTATATAAAAATAACTAAGGAAAACTATGTATATAAAACTAAGTGTTCTTTCAACATCCTCGTCCGAAAGTTGGATTGCCTTTCCCGACTCATTAGGTGGCTGACTGCGTATGAATTCCTCCACGTCAGATGTGAAGCGACCCTATAAGAAAAATTACATTGAATTAGTATTTCAAATTTTATATAAAAGTAAATCAAAATACTTAATGAAAAGTAAAAAGCTTACATGTACAGTCGAGGCTCGGCCCTCGACCCACCTTTCTGGATCAGTCTCTTTCTTCTTCTTTACAATATGAGTCTCATTGAATAGCTCATCTTGCTTCATTGGCATCATAAATCTGTCTTGTGGCTTTGGTGATTATCCTTGTAGTAATATTACTCGGGATGAACTTGGATACAGAGAATAACTTGGATACAGTACCTGGAAGGGTGTGTCTTTGATAAATTGTTGTTCTCATTAGCGACAATGATGATGAGAAGG